>CM069907.1:65949872-66157465 GCA_036172215.1 Camellia granthamiana
TGGAGGATAGGAAAGAAGAACAGAGAGGGAGGGAGAGAGAGAGAGAGAGAGAGAGAGAGGGGAGGGAATAGGTGGAGACGTGGGTAGGTGGGAGAGGCAGAGAGCATAGAGTATTTGGGCGGGAATCAAAGCACCATCTAAACCATTGATGTTTATCAGAATTGATCTGGGCCTTTGAAACTAAATGTATCTTGATACATTTTATATATTTTCAAAAACCGTTCTGCTTTATTATATATATATATATAAATAATAAATAAAAATGGTTGTTGACACTATATCAAATTTAGTTTATTTGTGTTTTATAATTTTGCATACAAGTGAAAGTAATTAAAATCATTAAATGCTTTTTTACTATATGTTCTAAAGCTACAAGTTAACAAGATCTTATAAAATAATTGTATATAAATTTAGAAGTTATTGAAATATTTAACTAAAAATGTATCTAAATAATTTAATAAAATATTAAATACATTTTTACTAGTTCCTCACGGGCATTTGTTAGCATTAGTCTAAAAAGAATGAATAAGATTATGGATATATCATTACCATCTACTCACAATGAGAATGAGGTTTACGCTATGATGCTGTTTATTCTTATTGTGAGTAAGCAGTAGAAATTGCGGTAAAAAATGGTGTTAGTTGTCAAATTTTAAAAACAAGGCTAATGCTAACAACCCAGGTACTTGATAAGGTGTATTTAATATTATATTAATTTGTCTTGAGAATAATTTTATATTTTAAATTTATTAATTAAATAAGATGTATAATAATTTTTTATTTTTAACTTATTATTTAAAATTTGTTAAGTTTGTAGACTCATTAAATAAAATAAAATATTATTAATTACTTCTTATTAAGTATTCATGGGTTTTGTTGATGAATAATGCTATATGTATCAATTGGTGTACTAACTAGTCTACTAATTTACGATGTGGCATAATTTAAAAGGTTTTTGAAATTTGTAATATGATTAATGAGTGGGGTCAATAATAATATCATAACTAGTGTTGGCACATTAGTTAGTATACTAACTGGTGCATGTAACACCACCGTTTGTTAACAAATATCCTTAGGGCACTAGGTTTATAAGTTGCATTAAATGAAATTAATTACTTTCACTAATATAGAATTTAGATAAAATAATGAATGGTTTATTTAAAAGAATTTAATTTTTTTGTAATAACATCAAAATATTCTCTTTCTTTTGAGTTGATTTTTTTTTAGAATTTTAGAATTTTACTTTTTAGCTCTTGTTTTTTTATTTATGTTTGGTTGAAAAGTGTAACGCCCTCAAAATAACGACATTAAGTCCATCAATATAAGCATGCATCGATGTACAAAAGACCAACATTCATCTATTCATCATAGTTTCATTACAAAAAGTATTATATGTTAACAACAAAAGCAAATGCCCTAAGGGCTTACAGCTTTCCAAGTTAACACTTGGTTACAAAAAGGGAGTGCTAACTCATTTACACATTAAGCCCTTGACTTGAATTTACATGTAATACATCAAAGAAAGACAACAAAAGATCTGCCCGCCTCTAGCCTCCCAAGCTATGTCCTTGGAGGTGGCATGCTACCTGTACCTGAAAATGATGTCCCCATAAAGGGTGAGCCACAGCCCAGTAGAAATATACTAAACCAACTATGAACAATGACTAAAAGATTAGCAGCTGATAGATGGTCAACACTGATACATCCACATATATCACATTTCAATTACATGACTTACAAGTCTATGTTACTTTTCATTTTCCATTTTCGATAAATAAGCATACTAGCTATGTTATCACATTAACCAATAAGCATAAGAGCTATATCCACATCTCAGCAGTTAAGTATAAAAACTATATCACACAACCGAAGATAAGCGTAAGAGCTATATCTACTCTTCTCTAGACAAGCATATGAGCTATATCTATACTTCTCAAAGATAAGCATATGAGCTGTATCTTCACTTCTCTAGACAAGCATATGAGCTGTATCTACGGAGTTCATCCCCCATCTCCTCCCAACACTATCCGGTTTAGAGGTACATCTCCCATCTTCCCCTAAACCACGGAGTACATCCCACATCTCCTCCTCTACACATAATGCATATAAACACATAGGTTCTACATACATTCAATCAATACATAAAGTTAATGTATCCTATCAACCGTCAAGTCCCATGACACATTCCATTGATTAGTTTTCGTTTGCCTAATCATCATGCATTGTCTACAACAATCACGACTATCCTCCACCGATAGCCCAAAGCAGTTATTTCTAAACAAGAAATAAATGCACAAATGGATATTAAATCAACATTTCAATTCGGTAAGTGATAAGTAATTCAACTACACCCTTTAACCCCATACACTTCCCATCTCAACATTTCAAATCAATTCCTCATTTTCTTTAATTAATTATATGCATTAATTAATTAAAACAATTAGGGCAAATTCCCATAATTAGCAAAACAACCCTAAGGCTCCATTTTCATCCATAATCCATCATCCAACTCATCTTTCTATGCCAAACTTGCATTTAGGTTTATTAAAACAAAACCCTCAACTTTTGTAAAATTACACAAAAGACCCAAACTTTCTCAAAATTACCCAACAACACCCAACATATCAAAATGCTAAAATTTAAAGACAAAATCCATAAAGAGGAGTAGGATATCCCTACCTCAAAGTTTGAGCTCCAAGGGAGAAGAAGACCAAAACCAAAATACTCCAAATTCTGAAATTTTCAGATTAAAATGTAGCCATCGACGATCAACACAACTTTTGTAAAGGCCAAAAGTGAGTAAACAACTCCTACTAGATCAAATCTAAGAGAGAAGTTAGGTTCTAGAGTGAGGTGCTCTCTAATGGAGTTTTGGAAAAGTAAGAGAGAGAAATGAAGTTGAAAAAGTGATTCAAAAAGTCCCAAACACGGAGCTTTAACCAGTCGCCCCGCTCGAGCGGCCAAACCCCCGCTCGAGCGGCACTCACAGACTCCCGCTCGAGCGGGACGCTCGAGCGGCGGTTGCACACTCCCAAAAGTTTCTGCAGACAGGTCCCCGCTCGAGCGCCCAACTCCCCGCTCGAGCGTCACTCACAACTTCCCGCTCGAGCGGCCAATCCCCCGCTCGAGCGCCCAACACTACACAGGAAATACTGGATGGGTGTATTCCCCGCTCGAGCGCCAAAACCCCCGCTCGAGCGGACAAGCAACAACAAAGGTTCCCGCTCGAGCGTCGAAAGCTCCGCTCGAGCGGACAGTCCAAAATCTGGGCAACTAGTTTTGGTTCCTAAGCTCAACCAACCTGTAACAAACCTGCCTAACACATCCTATAACTCAAATATAAAGCAGGAAAGAATGTAAACAAGATAATAATCAACTACTAACATCCACGGACACAAGTCCGGATCACTGTACAACAAGGGTAAACCCGGGATCGCTATAAAAAGAAAATGATTTTTACTTATTATTATTGCTTTTTTAGTTTAAAAAATTATTGATTAAACTTGTATAATGTAACTTACTTACCATATCCTTTTCAATGAATGATGCAAATATATATATATATATATTTTAAAATAATAAATTATGTTTTAAAAATTTACATTCTTTTTAAATGGAATTAAGTTTTTGATTTAGTCATCTATATATTATACAAAGAAAAGAGAGTTAAGGCTCGTGAGAGCTCCAAAATCTCATTTCATAATTGCTAATTTTTGTGATTTTAAAAATAATTCTATTGGCTAACAAAGTAATTATAGATTAAAAAAAAAAAACAAAAAATCACTTAAAATTTTGAATTACAAGTTCCTAAAATCTCTTCCTCCAATATTTCTCTCTTCCTAAATTTCATCTTATAACAAAGTAACTAAACATATTCCTCAAAAAAAAAAAAAAAAAAAATAGACATTAAAAAAACATTACACATAAAAAAAAAAAAATACAAATCTCATCTCATAAAAAAATAATTATCTATTTAAAAAAAATATTATAGATTAAAAAAAACGTAAAACCACAATTGTTAATTTTTGTAATTTTAAAAATAGTACTATTGGCTAACAAAGTAACTATAGATTTTAAAAAAAAAAATTAAATTGCTAATTTTTGTAGTTTTAAAAATAATACTATTGGCTAACAAAGTAACTATAGATTTAAAAAAATAATAATTGAATTACAAGTTCCTAAAATCTATCCTCTAATAATTATCTCTTTCCTAAATCTCATAATCTATCTATCTATGCTATATATTATAACAAAGTGATTTTTCATCTTAGAGGTTCTAAGTGTTTCAAAACCTTAAATCTAATTTTTGAATTTTTTATTTTAATAAAAAAAATTAAAATTATTTAATTTTAGTGCAAATATATTGTCGGTAAAAAGAAAGAAAGGAAGAAAAAAGAAACAATTCTCAACTACGCTCTCCTCTCAAAATAAATCAAGCCTTTATTTAAAAATAATATAAATCTCATGCAACCTTTTCTCTCCTAAAATAAATTTAATGAAAACGAAACTCTCTCACCTCCCATAAGATGTATACTATTAATATCTTTCACAACTAGTTTGATCTATATAAAACCTACAATTAAGCCCGACATAAAGTAAAAATTAAACGTTATGTCTAGATTCTCTCTCTATTCCATAATTAAACACAATTTTATTCCCAAATAAATTTAAACATATCTATACTATATATAATTTTTTTTTTAAATCTCATAATTTATTATTTTTTTATAATGATTCCATGATTTATAATTTAGAAAAGGAAAGATGAAAAAAATTATTCTTGTGCACTCATTCTCTAACCAATTCTTTCTTCTATCTAAAAATACTAGCCATCATACATTATACTTTTTCCAAGCCAATCATGTCTTCCTCGCCCTATAAATATTACATTCATGGAACGATGAAACTCATTATTTTTTAACTTTCTTTTTATGAGACAATTTGGAGGTTAGTTTATGTTTAATCTATTATATTTTAAACATACTCTTTTATCTTTTAGGTACACCATTTTTTCTTCTTCTTTTTTTACCTATGACCATTTTTTTGTTTTTGTATTTCATATTTTGTGTGTCATTTCTCCCTCGTCTCTACTAACCATTATCTATTTTTTGTTGGTTAATATTGTTTTACTAGAATTTTTATACTAAAATGGCGTGATAGGGTCATTTGTACAATAAAAAACATGTCATTTATTATACAGTGATAGATCAAAATCTAAACAAAAACATTATTAATAAGTTTTTTGTATTGATTTTATGTTTGTATATCATTACTTTTTAAAAAAAAACAATTACTTTTAATATTTTTTTGATATCATGATATGTGTTAATTGATAGTTGATGCAGAGCATTACTAATCTATTTTTTTTTTTCAAAATTTAAAATTTTAAAATGCATATGTTGCAATATCATTAATTTCTTCCTACTATAGATTTTATTTTAAATCTTATAAGATTTGTTCAATGACTAATATTCAATTTTTGTAAAAAAATTCCAATATATTCCTTCCAAAAGTTAATATATAGCAAGTCTATAAAATCATATTTTAAAACTCAAAATTATTAATATTTTTATTTATTTTTATTTTGTTTTAAATAAGCATGTTAAAGTATAAATAGATATCCAAATAAAATTATACGTAATAAATATGCCATTAGTTTTAATTGTAATCACATCTTTTTAAAAATTTTACTTATTTTTAATTTTTTTGATATTTTAAATTACATGTTACGATAATTCTTTTTTATTCATTAAGTTTTTAAATTTTTTTTAATTATTTCCCTTTCAAAAACCAATATAACAATTTTTTAAAATTCATATATTTTTATTCTAAAATAGTGAAGCATTAGAACAATGTCCTTTTCTTTTTTTTTTTTCATAACAAAACATAATTTTAATTGTTAATTGTCAATACAACAATTTTAATCTATCTATACTATATATTATAGTAAAGGAACATTTAAAACAAAATTTTTAAACTTATATATAAAATTTTACTTGCGAGAGACAAAATACAAAAAAATAAATATAATTATCTTATTTTTAATAAATAATATATTATTTTATGTCGTGCATAGCACGGGTGGCATGCTAGTATATTTTTAAAAGAAAGAGTTTATTTTTGTTTTTAGTAATTTTTTTTTTAGAATTTACTCTGTTTTTATTTTTTTTTTCTCTTTTCAAAATGTCTATTAATTTTTTTGAAAAACATTTTAAAAAATAAAAACATAATTTAATTTTTGTATTTTTTTTATATAGAATTTTATTTATTTTTGTTTTTAATGCAAATGTTTTTGACTCAACTTTCTAATTTTTAAAATTTTATGGTTGAAAAATGGTTCTAAAATATTTTTTTAAAATGACTCAAAAGGGAGAATATTTTGGACTTATTATAAAACAATTAAATTCTTTTTGATATAACATTGATTACTTTTTTCTAAATTCTATATTATTGGAAGTGATTGGTTTTATTTAATACAACCTTAACTAGTGCTTTAAGGGTACTTGGTTACAAGGTTTTGTTAACAAGTATTCTTACGGCACTTGTTGAGCATGTATTAAATATGGTTAGTCATTTTCATTATCATAGAAAAGAGAAAAGACAAAAAATATGTTTTTGTTAGAGACTAAACTATCATTTTCTCTAATTTCTTCTATTTTAAAGCTAAAAAAAAAATTAATCATAAAAGTAAATACATTTATTTTTAAAAAACATCTCGTGTATTTTTTTAAAATTTTAAATTATATGGTGTAAAAAAAAATAAAGGACATATTTTTCTTGATTTTTTAAAATTTTTATATGCCTTTATTTTTATAAAAAATATAAAAAATTATGTATGTTATTTGTTTTTTAATTTTTAGATTCATTTTTCTTAAATAGAGAGCATTTATTTATTTTTTTAAATCCACCAAATGTTATTTACAAATAAATACATTTACTTTTATGATTAAAAAAATAGTTTAAAAAAAACTTTATTACAAAAAATGTGTAATTTTAAAATAGAAGGAATTAAAGAAAAACATAATTTAGTCTTTTAATAAAAATATATTTATTGGGAAAATGCTAGAAATCCAAATCAATTACCAAATGTTCTACCAAACCTCTCACATGGGTGTGGGATCCACATACATGTGATTTGTATGAGTCTTACACCTATGTGAGAGGTTTGGTAGAACATTTGGTAATTTATTTTGGGTCCCTAATATAAATCTATTTATTGTCTTTCCTCTTTTTTATGATAGTGGAGTAATTAATCATATTTAATGTGTCATTAACAAGTGTTCTTAGCACTTGTTAACAAAACTCTATTTACAAACGGTACTACATGTATCAATTAATGTACTAATTAGTGTAATTAGTACACTAATTGGTGCATATAGCATTATCCATTTACAAAACTCAAATAAATATTGTTTAGGATTTAACTAGTTTTCATTAATTACTTATTATCTATCAAGTATCCATGATAGACTCTATTAAATAAGAGATTATATTTTTCAATATCACCATTGATATTGAATGAATGTTGCAACATTTGTTTTTAGATTCATGTTGTTTTGTTGATTAATCTTATGAAATTTTTTATATTGTTATAATTTTTAGATTCATTTTAGTTATGATTAAAAATAAAGGGAATTTAATTTTTTTTTTAAAAGTCACAAAATATCATTTAAAAATAAAGAACATTCACTTTTATAATTAAAAAAAAAACTATATTATGAAAAGTATATAAAAATGTTAAAATAGAAGTAATTGAAGAAAATGATAGTTTGGTCACTAACAAGATATATTTATAGCCTTTTCAATTTTCTATAATAATTGAGTTGGTTAAGAAGATTTAATACATCCTTAACTAGTTAGAGATATTCAAAAAATTGTTCTATTAGATCCATCCATTTAACTCACACAGATTTTGAGTAGTTTCAAAATGAGATTCGGTCATAAGTGGTTTAGATTACATTTGGAGAACGGGTTTGGATATTTCAAATCCATTGAAACTCACTCAATCATTATATATTTACGTTAAAAAGTTACAAAGTCACGTATAGTTTAATTACATCTTACCTTTTCACCTAACCCCTCATAGCTCTCGTTTTACTTTTCCCATATATTTGGAACCCTTCGTTTGTCTCATCCATTCTCGCTTGAAACCAATCTTCCCAAAGCTTCAACATTTCTAAATGAATTATTTACAAATTGTTTTGTTAGAACAGTTCTAACAAGCTATCCAAATAAAGTTTATTACGCAAAATAATCAATCATGACAACTTTTTGCTACAAGAAGTGATTTTACCTCGACAAAATAATCAATCATGGCAACTTTTTGCCACAAGTTCTCTCAATGGTTAGGCATTTTGCCTCCTTCCAACATTTATCTATCCTATGACAGCTAGCTAAACATAAAAAATGAAGAAAAAATATTATACAAACCAACAAACATATAGCATGCACAAATAAAACTTTAAAATTCACCAAGCCCACTTGAATAATATGATAAGGACAACTTACATGGATGATTTTTTAAAATAAAATTTAGGAAATTGCTTATTAGTCGGTTAACTATGATTCAGGCTAACAACCAGGTAAACCAAGAAAAATATTTTTAAAAATCCACAAAACAAATAACAAGATGCCTTCTCCACACACTTTAAAAGGAAACTCTTTGCAAGACACTAGCCCCGTTTGGTAGAGTTATAGGAAAGTGATTATAGATTATAACTTAATAAACTATAGTTTACAGTTGTGAACATAAGCCGGTAGCCTGTTTGGTATAGTTGTGGAATTATGGATTTAAACAGCAGAGTAGTATTTGGTAAATAAACTGTAAAATAGCTTTTTGCTGTATAATTGTCATTTTTACCTTTATGAACATAGAAATTGTAATTTTATCATTTTATTCACTTTAAATTTTGAAAAAGTTATTTCATTAATGAAAATTAATATAATTAGTACCTATATTGGTACATTTTTACATTACCCTAATTTTTTCTTTTAAATTTTTTAATTTTTTTTTTTTTATATTGACTTCACAAGGGAATAAGAAAATGTCATTGCAATAAAAATACAATAAATTACTATTAAAGCAATAAAAATAAAACTTCTTACATATTAGATAACTCCTAATTTCGTCTGCAAATTGACATACAAATGTTATGTCTCATCATTTCCATCTCGTTGTCATCACCTTCAACATGATTGTCATGGCATGGTTGTTGAGACCTTGATCCTTCCTCTTCATTAGGCACATAATCCGTGAATTTATCATAAGAGTCAAATGCAATATCGTGGTTGTTGAGACCTAGATGGTATCTCTCTCTTTTGTAAGGTGCAAGATATCCTTTCATATTTAGATACCCAGCATCCACCAAGTAAAACTTATCTATTTTAAAATTTCAAATATTAATAAAATAAAGTAGGCAATTATAAATGTAAAAATAAATATGAAGATGTGAGTGTGGTGCATCTACTATAGCAATCAAATATAAAACAGTTACCTCCTTGTGGTTTTGGAAAATTATAACCAGGATTCCTAATGGTATCTAAGAAGATCCGAGTATCATGTGCACTTCCTTCCCATCCTGGTAAGCAAAATGTGAAACACATATCAAAGTCACATGCAACCATTATGTTTTGAGTCGCATACCCCTTTCTACTTATTAAACGAGGTTGCTTATCTGGAGATATATTATAGAGATCCCGATTTTCCTTTCATTGTTTATTGTATTCCGGACTCGGTTCCGTGGATGTGTGTTGTTGTCTTATTCTCGTTCCCATCCTTTACTCGTTGTATTTAAGTTTTGGGTTGTGTTGGGCAAGTTTGAAACAGGTTGGTTGTGTTTAGAAACAATTGGTTTATGCCCAGATTTTGGCCTTCATGCTCGAGCGGGGCTTTTGACACTCGAGCGGGCCTTTTTGCTTTTGCTCCTCTGCTCGAGCGGGCAGTTTGACGCTCGAGCGGGATTATTCAGTCTTCAGTATTTTCCCTGCAGGACATCGGACGCTCGAGCGTTCACTTTCACGCTCGAGCGGGGACCTTTGTCTGCAGAACTTCTGAAAGTGTGCATTTCACACTCGAGCGGCGCTTTTCACGCTCGAGTGGGAGTCTGTGTCTGACGCTCGAGCGGGACGTTCCACGCTCGAGCGGACTGTGTGTATTTCAATCTGAGAAGAAGCTTTTTGAATCACTTTTCTTCGGCCCTCTCTCTCTCTCTCTAAAGCACCCCAAAACCCTAATTTGAGAGCTTCTCTCTCTAAAATATCCTCTCTCTCTACATTTTGATCTTGATTTAGTGAGACCCAACCCTTGTGTCTTCATTAAAGTGTTGGAGCTTCTCAAGACCTCCATTTTGATCCGAAAAGTTGTGGGTTTGGAGCACTTTTGAGTTTCTTCATCATCTCCTTTGGGTCTCTTTTTTTGAGGTAGGGATAACCTACTCCTTTCTATAAGTTTTGACATAAACGTTGGGTATTTTGTATAGATAGTATAGTTTGGAACTTTTGGGTGTTAGGGTTTCAAAACTTGAAATGTATAAAGAGGAGTTTTGTTCCTTTTGAACTATAAACGTGTACACGGGTCTTAAAATGAAGTTACTGATGTCTATTGATGATATTGGACCTTTGAGTCAATGTTGAAAAAGGGGGGAAAAATGCCTTAGTTGGGTTAAATCGGGTCATTGATGTAATTAATGAAATTAATTATGCGAATGTGAAATTGGTTTGGAAATAACAAAATTGGGAAGTTATGAGATAGAATGGTGTAGTTGGATTGATTAATCACTCACCTATGAAAATGTTGATAATCTATCTGTTTGATGAATTTATTATCTGTTTAGAAATAACTGCTTTGGGCTATCGGTGGAGGATAGTCTTGATTGCTGTAGAACTGCATGATGATTAGGTAAATTGAAACTAATCAATTGAAATATGTCATTGAATATGACAGTTGGAGTAACACATTGAATATGTGCCTTAATTGATCATGGTATAAGATAAAGAGCTTAATACATTGTATATGTATCTTTATTTTGGAGGAGATAGGGGATGTACTCCATATGTGCTTATATGCCTTAATACATTGTATATGTATCTTTGTTTGGGAGGAGATAGGGGATGTACTCCATATGTGCTTATATGCCTTAATACATTGTATATGTAACTTTGTTTGGAAGGAGATGTACTCCATATGTGCTTATATGCCTTAATACATTATAAATGTATCTTTGTTTGGAAGGAGATAGGGGATGTACTCCATATGTGCTTATATGCTTTAATACATTGTATATGTATCTTTGTTTGGGAGGAGATAGGGGATGTACTCCATATGTGTGATTATATGCTTTAACATATTGTATATGTACCTTTGTTTGGGAGGAGATGGGGGATATACTCCATTGTTTGGGAGAAGATATGGGATGGACTCCATAGATAATTAAGTTGGCCGGAGTGTCCAGGGTGAAAGTCCCGAAACCTTATAAATTGAAGCGCATGAATGAAGTTGACAATTGAAGTGTTAATAACATGAGTTGTAGTCTCATTATGAATTGTTGATAATGGAAGTGTGAATAATATGAGTTGTAGTGTCATGATGAATTGGGAATCATTGAAATGTTAACAAGATGAGTTGTAGTCTCATTTAAATTATTTGGTTAGATAATGAACCATGTCTATGAATCGGAATGGATAAATAAAAGGTAAGTGGAATGAAGTATGATGCAATTGTAGTTGAAATTGGTAAATGTTGTGAGTTGGTTTACAGCTGTTAATCATTTGTCGAATACTAATGTTTTAGTTATTTCTCATATTTGGTTTAATATATCTCTACTAGGCTTTGGCTCACCCTATATGGGACATCATTTTCAGGTACAGGTGTTATACCACCTCCAAGGACGTAGCTTGGGAGGCTTAGAGGCTGAAAGATCTTTTTGTTGTTATCATTTTGTATTACATGTACATCAAGCCAAGGGCTTATTATGTAAAAGAGTTAGAACTCTTCTTTCGTTGTACCAAGTGTTGACATGGAAAGTTGTAAGCCTATAGGGCATTTACTTTTGTTGTCAACATGTAATACTTTTTATAAGAATACTCTGATGCATGGAATATTATATCCCTTTCTGGTATTATGAACGTATGATTTATGGGTTTATTTTGAGGGCGTGACATATATATGCTTTGATGTGTGTTCCGTCAATTGCTTCAACACAATCCTATTACAAAATAGTGAATAAAAATATTTTTACTCACAGATTATTAGAAATATCCTACCAACATTAATTATATGTAGCACCCAAGTTCCACTTGTAGTTAATTATTTACCTTGAAATGAGGCTAGTATCTACGGTTGCTTCTAATATATGGATGCACACCATTTCTCGATTGAGGCCTTACCCAATCAATAGACATCATTGCAACAACTTTTAACACCTTGAAGTATTTTGAAATCGTCTCGCCGGAATGTTGAAATCTTTCTTGGACATTTTTGTTTCGAATGTCACCACCTACAATATACAAAAATATTACAACCTGCACTTGAACCAAGACTTTTCGTCCAATTTCAAGGTCATAGTTTTTCTATAACAAATCACACAATTGATAAAATACGTCTCTTTCCATTCAAAAATTTTCAAATATTCTTGTATGATTCCCTTCTTGTAATTCTACCATCCACTTCCACCCTGTTAGAAAAGATGTCTTATATGGTTCTTTTATCAAATAATTTGTCACATATGTCACTGCAACTGTCACGACCCAAACCCGCCCCTATGGGTTTAGTATCGAGACCGGCCAGGAATCCGAGATTACCGAAGGCCTGCTTAACAGTAACAATAGTAATACAGAGTAAAGGGGCTGGCGGAAGCCAAAACAGTAAATAAAAAATGTCCAATGAGCTGTGACAGTCTGAATGCAAAAAGACTTTTTATAAACAAACCACATTCATAAACAACACACATATATATATATATATACATCTCAAATACATAAAAACATTTAGGTTAGGAACCAAATCCCTTCACCATAGCTGTACAGTCAGGTCTTAAACATTTACTACAGGACAGAGACAAAGGGTGAAACTGAGACACCCCAAAATAGCCCTAGCTTGAACGGACTTGGAACCTCGAGGCGAGGCACAAAGGTTGGCTTGACAAAACAAGAGCTAACCCGACGCTCCTAGCTCCAGTCCGGTGCCTGGACACCTACATATATATATATATATATAAACAGTGAGCTAAAGCCCAGTGAATAACAGCAGTGTAAAGAGGTTAAGAATAAATGTCCTTTCAGTAATTAAACAGTCAATTTCATCAGTAAATCAGTCATTTAGGACCATAGTAGTCACATGTGGTACATCCCATAGCAAAATAGTACAGTAGGTCTTAACAGACCAAATAGTCAGTTGAAGGCCATCAATATAGTAAACAATAGTAGTTCCAAACATGGGAACCGACAGAGATCTCTGTGACAGTAGCAGTAACAGTACAGTAACAGTAAATTGCTATGGATGCCACAAATACAGTTTACAGATAGGACAAACATTCATTCATTAAACAATAATGTTTCAGTAAGCAGAACAGTTGATCGTTCAAAAAATAATCATAATTGAACATATCTTTACAACATTGTTACTCACAGAGCATTGGGCTATAGACAAGCTAACGAGCGTCCTCAGATGGCAACTCTACAATCGCAGAATGAACACACACTCGGGATTAATAACTTAGCCCCTAATTACTTGGTGTGGCTCTATAACATTATCCTCATTAAGATGTCTTAAACTTGTCCTAGGAATGCCTACGATGGAATGAGGATGTAAAAATGTACTTTAAAACACTTTTCAGAATTTTTCAGAAAATAGGGGTCTCGCTCGAGCGTGGCTTTCTACGCTCGAGCGGACATGCAGACAAAGGAGCTCCGCTCGAGCGTGGTTTTTCCCGCTCTAGCGGACTGCAAACTCATGAAAAGTACTGGATGCACGAAATTCACGCTCGATGGACGCTTGACCCACGCTCGAGCGTAAGGCTCAGATTCTCGCTTAAGCATGAAGTCCCTCGCTCGAGCGGACTGCAAAACACAAGAACTTCTGGGCATATGCATTTCACGCTCGAGCGGAAGTGCATGTACTCAGAGGGTACGCTCGAGCGTGAAGTTCTCCGCTCGAGCGTGGATCCAAAATCTGGAATTTCCAGATTGATCCCCAAGCACAAAACTCAAGCATTTAAGCCTCAAATTCGATTTTCTTGGGCTAATTTTTTGGAAAACATTTAGAAACCCATAATATAACATGTTTCAAAGATCATTTTGTAAAATCAAGCCCAAGGTAAGCTAATAGAACACAAAAATTAAGTGTAAACATGAAGAACAATGCAAAATCATACATGCATGAGTTCCCATGAACTCATATGTTCCAAAACATGACCAAATGTAAGATTTAGCTCAAAATCATGGTGAATTCATGGACCACAACCAAAATGTGGACATGCATGTGAAAATTCATGAAGAACAACCTCCAAAATCCAAGAATATGTACATGCATGCATGAATGGACTCTTAATTCAACACTTTAAACCAATTCTTGACTTAGATCACTAATTTTCCCATGAATCATGCAAGAACAACTTAAATTCACAATTAAGAAGATGAATTCTCTACCTTATGCCTTGAATTCAAGATGTGGAAGCTCAAATATGCAAATTCCCTTCAATTCCTTCTAATTCTCCAAGTTAATCTCTTGTTGAAACCAAAGCTTTCCTACTCTCCCTCTCTTGCTCACGGTTTTGGTCTCAAATGAGATGAGGAAATGATGCAAGACTAAGCTCTAAACAAGATTTGTAAAGTGGCCCACTAGGTGGCAAAAGAGAAAATAAAACCAACTAATGTAATTTAACATTATTTAATCTAATTTAATCATTCCAAATCAAATTTTAATTAAATCTACCATAAAATCACATAAATCCTAATTAGCATAAAATACTAATCAATTTCAGATTCGGTCGTCGATAAGGCCTTCAATTTGCAATTTGAAATTAAAACATGAACAGATTCATTCAGAAATCAAACAGATAGAAATGCATTTAAAACAATACACTCCTACAATCAATTCAGGATTTCATTCTAATCAGTTACTTATCATGCTCAATCACAATTTAACACTAATCAGAGGTGAGGGTTGGCACAGCAACTGTTGCTGCTGTAGCTAAGAGCATATTATTATTTTGTTGGGTTTGCGATGTGTTGCCTTCATCTTCATCATCATGATCATCATTTCATTCATCCTGATGAACCACCTCCAAATCAGTATCATTATGAAATTCAGCATCATGTGGGGTATGAAATTCCTCTAGAGTCTCATTAGTGTGAGGCATAACCCCTAAGCTAGGGTGTATGCCCATTCTCCTGTAGCAGTTGTATATGAGAATAGTATGTCTAAGTCTTCAGTGAATTGCAACGACATACGCCGAAATTTAGCAACATCAGGATACCTTTGCAACAATTACAAAGGAAAATTTAACAATTTCAACTAACAAAATTTGGTCTGTTTAAACAACAAACAAATAGAATATGTACATTAAGCAATTCACTTACCTCCAATTTCTTGATCCACCACTCATCAGATGCAGATATAGCTCCAGTCAATATATCACTGCCCAAGCTTGTCTCACCCTTTAAAAGATTATTCCATAAAAGCCAATCTTTTTTCAACACATCCTAATGATTTTTCATTTGTATTCATTGGTATGCTTTTCCAGTCATAGTTTTAAACTTACTTATCACATTTTCCCACCCAATCCTATCTAAGTGTGTACCAGGTCTGTGTCCAGCCTTCACTTGCTTAGCATAAAGCTTAATAAAAATTTCATTTGATTTTGCATCCCAATGAGCTTTAACGGATGGTACTTGACTTGATTTTTCCTTGTTCTTCCTATTTTCAGATTGTGTTTCCTCTTGTGTACTCATTCTATGAAAGAAAAAAAATTCTTTAAAACAAACTCATTCATCATTGCTTGCATTACAATAGCTAGATTAGTACAAAATAACCATACATGGCAACTAAGACAAACATATCAACATTCATTGGGTACAAAGCTTGGTACAATGGTTCATGTAACGCCCCCAAAATAATACAATAAAGATAACTCATATGTGGAATAAATATGAGAAACAACATACATTCATATATCAGAGTTTACTGTTTAACAACCAATTAAATGCCATGTAGGCTTACATCTTTCCAAGTCATTGCTTGGTTACACAAATTGAGTGTCGCTCATTACATCTTAAGCCCTTGGCTTTACAAATAACAAACATACACACATAAAGCATAAATAAGAAGCTCTTGCTTCCCGAGAGTCCATCCATGCTATTGCCTTGGAGGTAACACCTCACCTGCACTTGAAAATGATATTCCCGTATAGGGTGAGCCAATAGCCCAGTAGAGATAATCTAACACAATATATGAGATTTAGCAAAGGTATAAATACCACGTACATAAACAATACCGATACTGAAGTATCCACAAGGCCTGCTTATTCATATGCCACTATGACCAAACCTCATTTCCATTTTCCTTCAATTCATTTCAAATTCATATATGCTACTCAATTCATGAGTTAAATTCATTATCTTTCAACAACCAAAATGAGACTACAACTCAATGGTTTTCCAACAATGCAAAAATACACATAAACACTTCAAACCTTGCCATTTTACGGATATTTCGTCCGAAGGAACCGGCACCCATTTATATATGAAATTTTGGGTCTTTCACCCAGGACACTCCGGCCAACTTGCTTTACATGGAATCCATCCCCTTTCTTCTCCCAAACAAATATACATATGCAATGTATTTATAAACATAATCACATATGGAGTACATCCCCTTTCTCCGCCCAATGAACATACATATACAATGTATTTATAACATAGTCATATTCAATGACACCAACAATGGATTAGCATTAAATCGTCTAATCCTCATGCAATTTCTACAACAATCTTAGCTATCCTCCACCGATAGTCCAATACAATTATTTCTAAAGAGATGTTCAATCTCAAAATAAATGGTTTATTCAAAACTTCCATAGGTGAGATAATTCATATCCAATATCACCATTTATAACAACAACCTTCCAATTTCACATTTTCAATGTTAATCCCAATTATTTATACAAAATAATAATTTAATCGAAATTAGGACAAAATCTTCCTCTTTCCAAATATCAACCCAAACACCAAAATCAACTATTTTGGCACAACATGATCTTATATTCAAGCCTCATACTCATTTACCTTATATTCATCAAAACCCCTCTTTTCATTCACACCCAAATCCTAGATTTGTCCAAATCACAAACATATCTCATTATCTATACACAATAGCAAATAACTAAACTAAAAATCATATTAGAGTGTAGAAATTCTCTACCTCAAGTGTAGAAGACGAACAAGCAAGATCAAAATTCCAAAGATGACGAAATCAACCCTTACTTGGATCAACACAAAGCTCTTGAAGCCCTCTACCTTATTCTCAAAGACACTAGGGTCAAGAACTCAATGAATGTAGATGAAATCTTAGAGAGAAAGTGGTTTCTAGAGAGAGAAGCTGCTGATTTAGGGTTTGGGAGTGAAAAATGAGATAAAAAATACAGAAAAAACGACGCTGCTGTGTACTGAAGTAAACCAGGCTCGCTCGAGCGAAGGAGTTCTCGCTCGAGCGACCAGACACAAAAAGGTTGCCTCGCTTGAGCGAAGGAAGTGTCGCTCGAGCGTAGAATGCAAAGCTTCAGGTCTGCCAACCAACGCAGACGCACGCTCGAGCGCAGGAAGCCTCGCTCGAGCGAAGAAACATTTTCACAGGGCTCACTCGAGCGCAAGAAGCCTCGCTTGAGCGAAGAACAAATTATACAAGGCTCGCTCAAGCGAAGAAGCCAAAATCTGAGCAACAACCATTTGTACCAAAAGACAACCAACCTGTTCCAAACTCGCCCAACAAGTCCCAAAACTCAAATTCAAAGAATTAAAGGAAGAAAATAAGACATAGACTACAAAATACAATCACGGAACCCGAGTCCGGAACACAACAAAGGTCAGGGTAAACCCAGATCGCTATAGTTCATGGTAAACTACATAGCACAAAAACACCAGGTATCTCTAAAAGTCGCCTATCATCATTTGAAGAGTAATGCAACTAACATAACAATACAAATTGTGAGAAAACTCATAACAAGCTGATTCATGAATGTTAAGGATTGCTCAAGCATTTGGTTCTTGACTTTTAGTCCTACAGTCTCAATATTTTGATTTTGATAAAGCATTCCCTCGTTCCTCTGCCTCTCTACCATTGCCACAAATTTCGGGGCACACCACCTCCAAAATTGACAATTTCTCTTCTCACAAATGAAATACAGTCTCCCTTTAGATGGCGTGTCAGACTCTATAACCCTTATAGCAGCTCTTAGACCACAATCACATTTCAAAGCCTCATACCTCAAGTCCAAGGTCTCAGCACTGGAAGAATAATTACCAGAGGATGACATGCCTCTGCATTAATTAGGAAGAATTGAATCCAAATCCTCTAAAATTGATTGGGAAGCTAATTGTATAATACATTTCATTTGGTCATTTTCTGATTCCAGTTTTATGAAAGATGATTGAGATAATACTTCTCACACAAATCTAAGCGCACACCTTACATATGAACCAAAAAAAGACCAAAACAATAAAATGTTTCTAACATTATTCTAAAAGAGACAATAATTCATTAATTTGAAATGAAATATAAAATATAAACTAAAGTCCATAGTTTGAAATGAGACAAGAATTCATTAATTCATTATAAACTAAATTCATCATACCAGATTTGTTCAAAATATAATGCTATTGATCAGAAATTCATGACAATTTTTTATATAATTTACTGGTGTCATAAAATTTTTGCTTCGTAAATGTGGAACCCAGAACACACCTATTATAGCCACAAAAGTGGTGAGGCTGAGCATTGGAATTGGCAAATGCAGCCAAGAAGTATTGATTGAATAAAATGTTTCTAACATTATTCTAAAAGAATGCAAAAGCACTCCTTAATTCATATCACCAATGAGCTAACTAAAGTCCATAGTTTGAAATGAGATAGGAATTCAATAAAAATATAGAAATAATCACAGAGCAAGCATATGTAAAGCACTTGGTCTTAAATTCCTAACAAGATAATGAACAACCAGTTTAGTTACAAAGAAAGTCAAACCAAAAACAAACCCAATTTTAACATGTATTCACGTAAGAATTTTTTTTTTTTTTTTTTTTTTTTTTTGAACTGAATGTATTCACATAAGATTAATAAACATATGATTAGAAAATGGAAATCAACACCCTACAGAATCTGAGTATGAACACAACATCCAAACCTTGCAAAATGTTAATTTCAATTCTCAGCACAAGATAGAACCATAGAAAAAGGATAATTTGACTGACATTAATTGGCTTCAAATGTTATGTTTCTATCATGCTGTTTTGCACAATTGGTATCTCAATGCATTCTGAAGAGGAAAAAGAACAAGCCAACTACATGATTCTCACCAGTCAATCAATACATCGACAAAAAAGCAAAGCTCCAAATCATAAAAAAAAAATAAAATTACATATTCAATTAAACCAAATCATGGAGACATTTTCCTTCACAGCAATATAGAAAATACAAATGAAGTCAAAACCAGAAGTTAAAAAAGCCTTACATTTCGCAATAAATTCCATAGACAAATTCAGCCTATTTGCCAGAACCAAAAAAAAAACCCGACGATTGGTAGAGTATCAAACCATTTCACAGTAATTAGATGCACCATTTCACAATAATCAAAGAGAGAAGGGGAAGAAGAGAGAGAGAGAGAGAGAGAGAGAGAGAGAGAGAGAGCGAGGTAACAACTCGCACACCATTTCATAGAGCAACCAAAAAAAAAAAAAGTAAATCGATGTGTATATATATATCTATATATAACATACAAAGGGCATGAAATCTTACCTTTTTTGTGCAGATCAACGGAAAAAAGGGGGCCAAACTGAACGATCAACTGCGATCTTGGAGATGTGGAGGAATTCGTCGTCGGTCATCAGAGAGGAGAGGAGAAGAGGAGAAGAGAGTGTGAAAGGAGATGAGAGTTTTAGGTCAAGTGAGAAGAGGGTTTATATAATGGCATTTTCGTAATTTACTCAATTTTGGAGGGGGCATTTAAGTCATTTAAGCCTTCCTTACCACCTGCCATAAGTCATTTTTCAAAAGCACCCACCGAGCTGCTTTGCAAATTAAGCTGAAAATGGCTTAAATTAAGCTATAATCTGATGAGTTAAGCTGCACCAAACACAATATTTTAACTTAAATTAAGCTAAAAGCTGAAATAAGTAGCTTTTAAGCTGCGCTAAACAGTTTCACTATCAGCTTACAAGGGGATCAAACTCAAAAAGGTTGCACAAGCCATAGCCTTCAGACTGTCGTCCTGCATTGCTAAATACCTGCGCTTTTGGCTCCTGCTCCTGAGATGATTTTCCATTCAAAATTTACTCGCAACAACTAGTAGTAATAGTGACAGCGCTAAATCGTTGTCTTGGATTACAATATTTGCACAAGTGCCCACAATATATCCACCTGATTCATGCTTCTTTTATTCTGACCCTGCAATTATCATCAAATTAAAAACTTATTTATGATAAATTAATAGAAAACATTTACAGTAAATCAACTTTATAGTGGAGAGACATGAAGTTTGGGGTCATACTTTTCAAATACCGTCCACTTATGCACATATATCCACAGGTTTGGTAGTGGTCTGTATCTTGAAAATCATCTAAAGTGTATAGTACAGGTAACATGAAAAAGTTACAACTAGTCTTTTTTGTTTTTAAAGGATTTTTTTGTCTTTCCAATTTTTATCTTTGGGGAAGACATGATTGGAACAAGCTCATACATGCTATAATTAGCATGTTTTAAATAGTGCTCTTTGTAATATGACATGTACAACAAGATCACAATTGTTGATTGACATGAATTATTTAATAGCATGCCACAGGTGACTAAGTTCATATTGCCTTCTGTTTTAGCTTGATTATAATATTCATAAAAATTATATATTAACACTAAACTGATTAAATTACATGTAAATGGGTTTTGTGCATACTTCAATGAACTAAAGCAAGATGACTTTTTCCCATGGAGTACATATACATTATTGGAATGAGGCATTTAGCTACATTATGCAGAACAACAAAATATTATATATATATATATAAAGGCATCATAGTGCACATAGGATCTGGGGAGAGTAAGATGTATCCAGCCTTACCTCTATTTTAGAAGAGACAATTTTGAAATGTAAATCCATGACATACACAAATGTCAAAACAGTGGAACAAGTTGCAAGCATTCATACAGATTATACTAAGATAAGTGAAGAAGGCAACAATGTATCACAAAGAAAAAGACCAAGTAATTGTGTTCCTCAATAATTCAGATATCTCATCCTTAGGATCAAAATATGCAAATTTTGTTCCTTGCTAGGCTAAATATATCTCGTCCACAATTAGGATTGTACTTCAACCACAAAACACATCCTCGTTTTCCACCACAGGTTTCATTATGCGATGGCTTCTCCTATCTCAAGGAAAAATTGTTGCATTCCTTGTACAACATCTACATGAATGAAGCAAAATATTATGCAACACCAAGAATCAGATGCAAAAAGAAGGATTTTGCTTTGAGAAGCATATGCTCACTTCAAAGCCACATTTCTACTCTCTTTTTAATTCTAAAGGAGCCTTGTATATCTCAAAAGTACATACGTCAATCAGCATTTGGCCATTTGCATTGATGTTCTCCACTATTATTGGACAAACTTTCAGGGGATTTTCCACTTCCATTGCCGAGCTTAAACATTGATTCCAACTCAGCAAGCCTTGTACAACGGTTTCGTTGCCTTACAACGGAAGCACCAGGCAAGCTGTCACAACCCAAACCTGCCCCTATAGGTTCAGTGTCGTAACCGGCTAGTAATCCTAAGATTATCGAAGGCCTTTTAAACAGACACATAAGATTAGGGGCTAGCGGAAGCAAGATATAACATACATCATCCATTGAGCTGTATAGACTTACATGAGACTGAAAATATTTAAACTTTTTATATACATATATTATCACATCAGTCCTGCGTCATCACATATATAGAGAAGACAAAAGGGTCTTAGCCCTATTGTAGACACCCCATTTTGACCAGCCCTAAGACTTGGGTGTTTTCTTTTAAACACCTGATGATAAAAATTGGAATATGCTACATTACAAATTTTTAAGCAGAAAAGTCAGATTTAAGCTTTAATCCCAACCTTCAACCATTTTGGCCAAATTATTTTATATCGTGTTTATACATATTTTTGGTATTTTTATTTAATAACAATAATAATAAAAGAAAAAAAAGGAAGTGCGCAGTGTAGGCGCACCTAATTTTATCATGTATGTATATATATATTATATTATTATTATATGAATGAAGAAAGGGACAAAGTGTGCAGCTGAGGCGCGCTTGATTTAATCATACATACCTAATATATATAAATATGTTTCTTTGATGATGGGTGTCGGCCATTTTGTTTATCTTTTATTTTTTGCTTTTACTTTATATGGCTATAAATGGTGTAAGACTTCAGAAGAAGAGGGGGAGGCTCAAAAGAGAAATAAAACGAGAGAGGAGGAGAGAATTGTTTAAAAACAGAGAGAGTTTGTTTTGTCAAAATTATTTTCTTCCAATACCTTTCACATACCACCTTCACTGTCATTCCATCTTTTAAAGCTAAAATTTTAAATTTCTTGCTGAGATTCCAAAGCATATGCCATAACCGTGAGGGTGTAAAGAAGAAAGTTGATAATCAGAAAATTCACCATTTCCTCCAAAGGTGAAATTTCACAATTTTCTCATTTATTTTCTTTCTATTTCTCTTGTTTTAAATATGTGATACTTGGGTTGCTAAAAATGATTGATTGATGAAATTTCTCTACTAATTATATTATATTATATATTATTATATTGTGTGTAACGCCCTCAAAAATAAACCCATAATACATAATATTAACATGCGGAATTATAAGGAAATAAAGTATCTTATTTCATTCATCAGAGAACCGTAAAATAAAAACATCATAATAAATGCCCTATGGGCTTACATCTTGCCAAGCCAACACTTGGACACAATTCCATGAGTTCTAACTCAAAAACAAATAAAGCCCTAGGCTTGAAAGTTTACAAGTTATTCAAATAAAACAAATAAAATAAAGCAAGTCTTCGAGTCCAAATCCTCACAAGCTAAGTCCTTGGAGGTAGTGAACCACCTGAACCTGAAAATGAAGTTCCCGTATAGGGTGAGCCACAGCCCAGTAGAAAAATACTAAACCAAGCATAAGAATTAACTAAAGCATTAGCATTCGATATGTGGTTAACACAAGATAATCAATTTCCAGTTTCATGACACTAATGTCTACGTTGTCTATGACGTATTGTCTATGACACAGTACACTTTCCATTTATACAGACATGGCTCAGAACCTGGCCAAACAACTCAACAAGGATAACAAATCAGGTTAAACCTTTCTTATAACAAAATAAACACACATGCTGGTGTTATATCAATCTCAATCAAATCCACTTACATACTTCCCAACTGATACACATGGTGGTGATGTATCATATCAACAACAAATAGAAATATTTCTATTATCAACAAGCACACACATATGTGATGCTACTGGAGTCCATCCCCTATCTCCTCCCAACAAATCTGGTTTAGAGGTCCATCCCCTATCTTCCCCTAAACCGTGGAGTTCATCCCCTATCTTCTCCAAACAACATGCATATGCAATGAAACACACAATTGCCATATACAACACATAATCAATACAAGTAATGTTCTGTATTAATTCAACAGTCAACATAAGTGACTTAATTCCAGTTATACCTAAGCCACATGCAAGGTCTACAACAATCACGACTATCCTCCACCGATAGCCCAAAACAGTTATTTCTAAACAAGAAATAGATACAACAATGAATGTAAAATCAACATTCTCATAGGTAAGCATTTAAACTACCCAACTATATCATTAATCTCATAATTTTCCCAACTTCATGAATTAAACCCAATTCCACATTTTTCCCTTAAATTAATTATACAAATTAATCTAATCCAAAACCCTAAGGTTTCTCCCAAAATTACCAAACTACCCCCACATACCAAAATACCAACACTTAGGATTAAAACGTATAAATGGAGTAGGAAATCCCTACCTCGAAGCAAGAACCCAAAAAGAAGAAGACGGAGATGATAGCCCAAACTCCAAAGTGCTCCAAATCAACAATCGTTCAGATTAAATGGAAGCCCTCGACCCACTCTACCTTTTTAATGAAGGAACTAGGTTAGATACTCACCCTAAATAGATGAAACCTAGGAGAGAAGATGAGTTGGGAGAGAGAAAACTCGTAACCTAGGGTTTTATAAACTGAAAGGGGCTGAAAAACTGATCTGAAACACGCTGCTGCGTATTTAAACTTGACAGGCCCGCTCGAGCGTACAACACACCGCTCGAGCGTAAAGAACAAAACAAGGTCCGCTCGAGCGCAATGACAACCGCTCGAGCGTAGATTCCCCCATTCCAGAACCCACGCGAAGAACACACTACACGCTCGAGCGTCAACAATACCGCTCGAGCTCAGAAATCCCGCTCGAGCGTAGATATCACACCTGCAGATGATGGGCAGGGTTCAAAAAAATACTGGAAGTGTGCAATATCCGCTCAAGCGCAATAAGGTCCGCTCGAGCGGAACAGCCGAAACTTTAAAAATCTGGGGTTTGATCCCAGACTCAAACCACCCACTCGAAACAAGTCTAACACACCCTAAGACTCAAACAATGATGTTAAAGGATGACAACAACAATAATATGACAACGGAATCCACGGAACATAAGTCCAGATACAATAATCAAATGGGAAAAGACCGGGGTCGCTATAAATAGAGCATGGAATCCAGCTCTGCAAAGCATCCCAGAAGACTAACTTGTTTGGTAGTGTTTTTGTTTTCATGTTTTTGGAATCAAAACTATAAAAAGTTACAAAAACAATCATCTTTTTCATTTTTGTGCGAAAACAGTTCTCAAAAATTTTAAAATAACATATTCATGTTTCCTAAAAAATAGATTATTTCCAAACATTATTCATTGTTCTCTCTCTCTCTCGCTCTCTCTCTCTCTCTCTCTCTCTCTCTCTCATATGTAAACAAATCTTGATTGTACTGGCTAAGGACTACTTGCTAGAAACATTATTATACAACAGTACTTGTTTTTAGGTTGGTACTAATTTGAAGGTTAGTTAAATCCTGCTCTTTAATCATTTCAACTGCTCTAGATTTTTTGTTGTATGCTTTTTATGCATTGCATATCAATCATCTATCGTTTATTTGCAATCCTATAAGAACAAATGATTTAAAAAATTGAAGAACAGATGATATAAAAAATATATATAAATAATGTAGCAATGACATTTTTATAATTATGAGTTATAATAACGAGTATTTTGTCTTCAAATGAAATAATCATAGAAGTCCACATCATTGTGTATAAATTTTTTGTATAAAAAAATTATGCGTATAGCATTACACTTCTACAAGTATAATGTAACATCACCACTAATAATTAATTTTGATGCACAAAAGTTGTGAACCATTTTCATATGCTAGAATTGATCTTGCTTCTAAACATTTTAGGATGTTAGTCCATAATCACAAGTTCGGACAACCATTAAGCCAATTTACTAGTAACAAATAACACCGTGTAGTAATTGTAAACTCAAGAAAAATTAATTCGAAGGAGAACACAACTCAAGTGATGATAATGGCAATGAACCATCGTTAGTGATGAAAATCCATTTAGAAATTGTTTCAAATCGGTGATATGGTTTATATGGATCACTGCTCATGCAATAGAAACCAAGAACATACTTAGATGGCCAATTCTTATTTGTAATAATTATGTCGTTTTATACCATATTATATTTATTATGTTACTTATTTAGATAATATTATCATCACATGTCTCACCACACATATATATTTCCAATACAGTATTAATAACTGGGTTGGCACATTATACGGTGAGATAAAAGTAGTCATTATAGTATCACTCTATTTGTAAACCTCTATTTCATGTTTGATAGAGCCTCAAGCAGCCCATCAAGATACATTTTTTGCTTGCAAATTTATGTATCAACTGACGTTACAATTGGTATTAGAACCAGACCAACCATATGAACATACATCCTTAGTGCAACCGATCCAATAGGGTGGTGCCAACAGCATCGCAGAAACTCTGTTGCTTTCTCTTGTTACAATTATTGTGTAATAGGAGTTTGGATACATTTGTGCCACTAAAATTTGTTATGGAAACACAGCTTTAATATCATTTGTTTCACCATAAAATAAGTGAATTTTTTTCCATTTGTACAATGAACACTGAATAGGCTAAAATTGTAATTATACAAATAATTTGTGGCATGAAAAAAAATCATACAAAATGACATGGTTGGAATTTTTTTTTTTTGATCAGCAAAGAAAATTTCATTCATAACATGAAATTAAGAGTACAAGAAGATGAAGTGCACCGAGAGAGTTTCGGAAGTACAAACAACCCCTACTACTGCTACTCGCACCCAAACAACCAACTCCTCCGCGTCAAAAATTTTTTATATAATGAAACTAAACAAGAGGTTAAAGAGAACTTAACTCCAACATAAAAACAACACCACAGACTAACCCCACTAAATCCCATAGGAAAACAACTCTCCGAATATAACCCCCACTCCCAAGAACAGAACACTACTATGACTAAATTCCCATTGCAACGAAGAACACCCAATGCACCGAAATACACCCAGGGACCAGTCACCCAAACCTGATGCAAAACACCCACCTGATACAGAACACTACTAAGACTAAATTCCCATTGCAACGAAAAACACCCAATTCACAGAAATACACCCAGGGACCAGTCACCCGAACCTGATGCAAAACACCCACCTGATACAAGACACCCACTCCACTCCACCCACTTCCGAAAAAACTTCCGCCGAAAAAGCTTCCACGATACACCCATGCAAAACACCCACTCCACACACCCAGAGCTCACTGCTATTCCACCTAACCATTTCCATCCTTTAAAACTCTCTCCCTATCCTTCAGCTCCAGCTCAAGAATCTTATCAACCATACCCTCTTCTTGCCCACAAAAATTAATTCCCAGTACTTTCCCTAGTTGGACAGTGGCCTGCGCTTCCTTGAGAAGATGACTATGCATGCTAGAATCACCCTCGGACAGCTCAGACTGAGCAAGAGCCACTGCTGCTGGCCTGAAGATGACTGACTTGGAAGGAAGCCTACCAATGGCTGCAGATTGGTGACCATAGAGCCGAGCAAACCGAGAAAATCCTTCCATCTGAACCTTTTTTTTTCCAGCTTTCTTAGTAGACCGATTTGGATTATGAATGGTAGCAGGACAATGAACAGGGCCTTGATCTTTTAACCTCATAGTGCCTGAACCGATTGAACCAACATTAAATAGAGGTCCTTTAACACCAGCCCTGTTGCCTTGAAGCTCAGATGACAAACGGCTATGTTCATGAACTGTAGGCTCATTATTCGGAGGGCCCAAAGCAACCTCCAAATTAATTCCAGGCCCAAATCCATCTACCGATCCACTGAGGCTTTTACACAAACCAGTTGCAGAGACGTGTTCAACACACCTCAATGAAAAGTCATTGCTCCTTGGACAGAGTGCACCCACCTCCATCATAACTTCTATCCCATCTACTGCAGTAGGTCTGCTGGCTTCCGCACCACATCGAGTCTCCTCAACAACAGTGCCCACCGGCTCCCCACTGTTGCATTGGGTTTGCTCCTTCCTATGTGCCACTTCCATGGAGGAAGGCACAGCAACACCAGACAAGGTAGCCTGATTTGCAACTATGTCACAAGCGTCCTTCCACCTACACCCCTCCACTGAGAAATCATTTCCCTCAACTCTGCTTGAATCCAATTTGGAGCTGCTATTACAATCACCCAGCCCAAATTTACTAACCCCATTAGATTCCACTGGACTGACACAGAGGTCTTCACAAACAAAAACTGGGTGCAATTTTCCTTTGCATTCCAGGTGAATGGTTTTGCTAATGAGCTCCATGCATGTTGTAACAACTTTCATTCTGAAGTAGGAAAATGACTTTGGATTGCTCAGGTCACCCTCCAGTTGAAGGACTGACCCCCACAAGGCTCCAATGTTGTTTAGATTGCTCCTATTCCAAAGATTCAGAGGAATACCCTGACATTTCAACCAAACACATCTCTCTTGGTTTATTTGAATTCCTGGCCTCCATTCCAAAACATACTGACTCCAATCTTTAATCCAGTCCTTGATCTTCTGGATATTTGATTGGAGCTCCTCCTTGGATTTGAAGGTCAAGATGACATCCCTGCCGCCCCCCTTTCTGACCACCACCTGATCTAGCCCAATATCCTTCAAAGCAGATCTGATATTATTAATGGAGAAATCCGAGTTCAGCCTGATAACTAAACTTTCATAAAGCCAACCGTGACCATCTTCATTGGCTTTGACGATCATGCTAGCTTTTGCATCCGCCAAGATTGAGTCACCACTTAATACCTCTGCAAAAGATTTGTGGCCAATAAATGAGCTATAACCCTTACCTCTGTTTTGGTTAGGAGCTTCTATATTGACCTGGGTCCTTCTCATGCTAGACACACTCCTGTCATGAGCAGCATACTTGACTGCAAGCACCTTATCATCCACCAACATGCCATTAGTTTTCTGGACTGCCATGTCTGAAGCAACATGACAGTCATACCTCACGAAGCCGAATCTTGAATTCGTCACTTTTCTACGTTTGAAAGGGATGTAGACATCTGAGACTACACCAAACTTGTTGAATAATTTGAACAAAGACTTTGCATCCAACGAACTTGGGATATTGTCCACGAACACAGTAAATAGACCTCTCCTTTCTTCATATCCCCGAGATCCACCTCCTCGCCTTTGATTCACAACCGGGATCCAACCACCGTATCTTCCTTGCTCCATATATAGATTGTTTATCATATTTAATGACACATACATGGTTGGAATTTTTTCACTGTACAAATGGGAAAAAAAATTCACTTATGGTGAAACAAATGATATCCAAGCTAGGTGTTTCCACAACAATTTTAAGTTATACATACAAATGTCTCTAAACTCCTATTACAAACAATTATAACAATAAGAACAAAGAAATGAGAATCTTTTGTTTGAACGATCTCAAGCTGTGTTTACTGACTTAAAATGTCCAAGCCGTATTGTTCCTCAAAAAATATTTGTATGATTACACCAACAGAATGTTGCTACAACTCACTTAATCTAGCAAGCAACAACCAAATTTAATCTTGCCACTCATAGGACACCAAAGGACGACATTCAAGCACCAAAACAGGCAATAATCTAAAGCGAAAAAAGAAAAGAGAACTTTATTACAAAAATTTGTTCTACCTTTCATTGGCACATGAACTTGCCTGCCAGGTGGAAGTAATTTGAAAATCCCCGATCCCTGCAAGGGGTTAGCTTATATTTTACGAACTTTATTCTCTTCTCATGTATTAGAACTGGAAGAGCTCAATGAAGGATCAAGCTACTGAAGACTGATATCAATTACTGTGTAATCAGTTGCTGAATAACACAAGGAAGGATGCCTCCATGGTCAAAATATGCCAATTCCACCTGTAATTACAATTAAAGGAATAGTAAGCATCAGCTCAGAGCTTAAGCTCGCAAACATCTTCCGAATAAAAAAGGGGTAGATAACACATGAACATGCACATGCATAAATCTTCTCCTTTTGCTAGTTAAATAATCAGGAAAACATATCATATGTACATAGCGTTGGCTCCACAAATTTTATCTTCATGGGCCAATTTAGGCGTGCCCACTTAGTTGCAAAAAGTTATATGTTCGACGTCTCTTCACTAAAATGCAATTCACATAGAATTTATAGTTTAAATTTCGAACACTTTTGTGGTATTTTCTATATATCGATCTAAGAAATTATTTATCTTTTGAACACTAATTATACCAAAATGTTCTATTTGTCAAGAAAAAGAAGATGCAAGAAAGTGTAGATACCCAAATTTTAAGTCAACTATTCATAACAAAAAGGAATTCCAATAGGCAGTATATCTCTCATTTTGTTATTCTTTTTCATCTAGTAAATAAAATTTTAGTCTTCTATAGTTGTTGGAGTGTTAGATTTTGATATAAATTTCGACAAGAAGTCAAATTTCTCTTAAGATTGTTTGGACTAAAATTTAGAAAAGAAACAACTAAAACCAAGTAATGCAATAGGAAAGTTACCGGGCAGGTTGGGGACTTGGGGCTTAATAAACAAAAAATTCAATGGGTGTTATTATTACCAGAACTTATTAGATGGGGCCACTTCATCGAAAGTGTTTTTTCCTCTCTTTTTGGAAGAAATATATAGGAAGCAAACAGAAAGAGAACATAAGGTGATTTCTAGAACTTTGCATCAATTTTGTAGAATTTAAAACAATATTTGCCTGAATTGTGATGGTTTTAAAACAATAACGGTAGATGGGTTTTGTAAACTAGTAATGGTGAGAAGGATATTTCTACTAAAAGCATTTCAAGGTTCAATTGCTGCATATGAAATTGATAAATATAAAACAATATTTCCAGAGAATAAAAAATTATACCCAAAAAAGTGGCTCAAGATTATACATGTTACTACAACAATGACATAGGAAAGTAGAAAATTTTCAAAAATCAGAAGGAACAGAGTAGACAAAGAAAATATTGTCCAACATGACAACTGACTCAAGAATAAAAGGCATTCCTTTAATAACAAGTATTACAATCTTTTTTTCTTTTTGGGGGTACATATATATAGACTATTTATATGGCATTGATGCAGTAATTTGCAGCGAAAAAAATAAATAATAATAAAAAAAAGATACAAGTTACAATTCCAGAACAAGCTCAAGATAATTACCGATCCTCGGGTCATTCAGAGTGGGCAAGCCATAGAATTTTCCAAACTCGCCACCTCCTGGCTTGGGAAGACCAGTCAATATTCCTTTGAAAGCATGCTCAGATGCTGAACACATACAGATAAAAAAGAAGATTGCAAAATATTAACTAGCCAACAAAAAAAGGATTGCAAAATTTTACTATTAATTGCAACTTCTAAAAGAGTCTAATTCAAACCAAAAACTATAAAATCAACATTAAGATTTATGCTGTAAAAATGATATCAAAATACTGTTGCAAATAGTTTGAATTAGCACATTACATTTATTAAAAAAATAGTTCTAGTACAGTTTTTAAATAAAGTAAAAAATTCAAAATCTTCTAATACATAAACAATGAACTAAGTACCAATTTTTTCTTTTTTTTAAAGAAATATAACTTCACAGGAACATAAGATTCTACTTAGCTAGTGTTTGGTTGGGAGATTTGGCAATGAATTTAGAAATAGAAATGGAAAAAGTGTGTTAAACTCGATAAAATAAAATGTACTTATATTTTATTTAAATTTTACCTAACTTTTCTCAATTCCTTTCCAATTGCTTTCCAAATTCCCAAACAAACACAGCGTTAGTAAACACAATCACATTTCAAAAGAAACAAGCCAAGAAAGGCAATGAAAAGCACAAACAGTACCTGTGGTGGCGATCCTCCGTTCGAAGTCAAACCCACTGGAGACTTCCAATCAACGTCGTGACTCCACCGCGGAACAAAATGAAACGCGGAGAAGCTGAAAGATTGGCACTGATTGGAAGCTTAGTCCTCGATGCCCTGCAAAGCGCAGCTGAAGAGTAGGTCGTTATACACTTGACGATGATCACGCATTCAAACGCTTCAAGATAAGGATTACAGTTGCAGAGAGAGAGATTGAAAGCAAACAAAGATGTGAAATGGATGGGTCTGTGAATTGATTGAGCGATGATGATGGTGGAGAGAGAGAGAGAGAGAGAGAGAGAGAGCTAGGGCTGGGTGGCGAGGTCTAGCAAAGAGTAACTAGAGGGTGGTTCAGAGCTGAAGACTAGTGGGGAGTGAGAAATGGGAATGGTAAGAGCTGTTGGCACATTGGACTTGCCTTGCTTTGCGTTGCTCTTTCTATTGGTTTGTTTCGCAGGAAAAAGGCCAAATCACAGCACTAAAACAGACCAATTGTAGGCCAACATGTCATTATTATAATTCAATTTATTTCTATAAAATATGAATAAATTACACTCATACCTAGGGTGATAAAACAACAATGATTCAGATTTTTTTTTTGGGACTCCTAAAACTCTCTTTAGATCTCAACCAATGATGGTATAGGCCCCACACATACATGAGTGGGTCCCACACATACATCAATGATCACTACAAGAAAAAACACATTTGGCGACTAAATTTTTAGTGGCCAAAAGTCAATTTTTAGTCCCCAAAAGTCGGTTTTTTAGTTTCCCGACTAAATTTTTTAGTTGCCGGTTTGGTCGCCAGAAAACGGTCGGGAAAGGTATTGGCGACTAAAAAAATTTTTGTCGCCAAAAAGCAAGTCTTTAGCGACCAAAACTTTGGTCGCCAATAGTCAATTATATTTTTTAAATTATGCATTTACTGACTAATGTTTTAGTTGCTAATAGTCAATTATATTTTTTTAAATTATACATTTACTGACTATTTTTTTAGTCGCCAATACTCAAGCTTTTGGCGACCAAACATTTTAGTCGCCAAAAGCTCATTCGTGAAAAAAAAATAAAATTACACTCTACTCTTGTGGAGATTCGAACCATCAACCTCTCACACCATAAACCTTATATAACACACTCTTTCCACTACGCCTCTATAACACCATATGATTATATATGCAACATATATTATTTATATAGTACATAAACCCGTATTAATATAAAAGTATATATATAAACATAATTATTTTTTATTAAACATAATTTATCTAAAAATAAATTATTTAGTAGAAAAAAAAAGAGACAACTTTTGGCGACTAAACATAATTTTAGTCGCCAATTCTATACTTTTGGCTACTAATTATTTTTTAGTCGTTAAAAAATAAAATTTCCGCGCTAAAATTACCACTTTTGGCGACTAAACTTCTTTTTAGTCGCCAAAAAGCCTCACTTTTGGCTACTAAACATGTTTTTAGTCGCCAAATGCCTCACTTTAGGCTACTAAATTTTTTTTAGTCGCCAAAGGGCCTTACTTTTGGCTACTAAAATTTTTTTTGTCGGTAAAAGCCTCACTTTTGGCGACCAAACATCTTTTTAGTCGCCGAATGCCTCACTTTTGGCTACTAAATTTTTTTAGTCGGTAAAAGTCATATATTGGCGACCAAATAGATTTTTAGTCGCCAAAACCTATACTTTTGGCTACTAAATTTGTTTAGTCGCCAAAAATCTTCACTTTTGGCTACTAATTCTTTTTTAGTCGCCAAAACCTATACTTTCAGTGACCAAAAGTGATTTTTTAGTCGCCGAAAATTCTTTTTCTTGTAGTGGATTGAGATCCAAAGAGGATTGTGGGGCTCCCAAAAAGAACTGTTAACTGTTCAAGCTTGATTTGATAATTTTAACGAGTTTTAAAATTTATTTAAGTTTGTTTTATTAAACTTTCGAGCCGATCTCAAAGGATTTTTTGTCAAGTTAAATTCGAGTAGTTGGTATTTTTATATAAATTTAAACTTATCGCACCGAGTCGAACAAACAATTGGCTGTTCAAATTTGGTTTTTGAACTTTAACAAGCTCCCAAATATGTTTAAATTTGGCTTATTTACTTAACAAACCACGCTCGAATGAACTTTTAACGAGTCGAACATGAGTCGAACTTGAGTTATTTGATTCGTTTATCACCCCTAGTCATCTCTTTTGTGGTCCCGAAAAGGCAAATGTTTGAGATTTTTAGAAAGAATAAAATTTAATTTCAACCACAATGATAGAGGGGTGTTTGTTAAAATCTGAAAGAGGTGATTATAGTTTATTCTAAATTGAGAGTTTGAGTCATATGTTGTTTGCTACAGTTTCTGTTTTTAATTTATTAAGTTCACAATTTACATAAATTGATTATCTGAAAGTTAAGCAAAAGTGCTTTTAATTTTTACGTTAAATATATGAATTTGTTTTGTTGTACTTTATTCTACAGTCATATATTTTATATAAGCAAATGTTAACAAGTATTCCTTAAGTATTGTTTAAAGTTGGAAAGTATATAAAAAGTGTCTTTAAAATATGTAAAAATGTTAAAAAGTATTAAGATTTATGTATAAATCTTATCTAGTGGACTAATAGCCTAATAAGTCCATAAAGTATTCTTATATTTCACCAAGTCCCATATATTTTGAGTTTTATACCAGGAGATTCTTTTTTTTCCTAATTTATAATTTTTTGGGGACTATTATACTCCTTTTTACTTTGGTAGTACGTATTTCACGCTGTTGCATTATTCACGTTTCCATAGTTTTTTAGAAGCAATTTTCTTGATCATCAATTTTGTAGGAATTAGGTTGATACGTTTCGAATGTTTGTATGATAGGGTTTCGAATCTCTAATTTACACGTGGTGGCCAGAGAATATTATATTCCTCCATCTATTGAGGTGAAGTTTTGTTTTCTTCCATTGTTGCTTTGTGTATGAAGCTCTGTGTTCATCCATTATTGCTTTATGTTCGAAACTATGTGTTCTTCCATTGTTGTAGATTGAAGCTTTGTTTCGTTACAGCCAAAGATTGTGGAACATTATAAGTCGAGAATTGTTGGACAAAGGTTAGAAACTCTGTTTTCTGCCATAGTTGTGATTTCAGCAAGAGATTGATGAGAGAAAGAAGGATTTGAATCGAAGAGAGAGAGCATGATTCGAAGCTCAATTTTGTTACAAACTTGTTTTTCAAATGTGGCGTTGGTTTGATTTGAATTAGTGTAATGGTGGAATTATATAGGTTGTTAATGATAGTAATGATGATGAGGATGAGGATGAGGATGAGGATGTCAATAATGATTTTTTTATTTTTAGAGAGACTGAGATTTTTTGGATTTCTAGTTCTGTTGCTTCCATTGTTTCTGGTTTTTGTTAACATCATCACATCATTAATCAGTGTTAATGTTGACATTAATTTGTAATGGAAATTTATCATTTGTGTTGTCAATTAGTGTGAATATTCACACACCCATATAATATTAAATGGTGTATATGTTTTCACCGTGTTCATTACCATTATGCAATGGTGATGTTAAAGTTCATATCACACTTAGTCACCAGTTTTGCTGGAGAGGAACAAAGAAGAATATAGCCATGTTTGTATCGAGATACCTTACTTGTCAACAAGTGAAGGCTAAGTATCAAAGGCCAGTAAGTTTGTTGCAACTCTTGCCTATAGCCGAGTGGAAGTAGGAGCATGTCACAATGGATTTTGTTGTGGGTCTTCCTAGAACTCAAAGGGTTAGCGATGCGATTTGGGTGGTAGTTGACCGGTTGACCAAGTCAGCGCACTTTATACCTATGCGAGTGAGTAACTCGGTAAATTACCTTGTCGGCCTTTATATTAGGGACATAGTGAGGTTGCACGGGGTCCCTGTGACAATTGTTTCAAATAGAGATCCATGTTTCATGGCTCGGTTATGGCAGAGCTTACAGAGTGCCTTGGGCACTAGGTTGACTTTTAGCATCTCATATCATCATTAGACTGAAGGGCAGTCAGAGCGCACCATTCAGATTTTAGGGGATATGCTTCGGGGTTATGTTCTTGACTTTAAGGGGTCATGGGAGAGGCACTTGCCCTTTGTGGAGTTTACCTATAACAATAGCCTGTAATCGAGTATTGGCATGACACCATTCGAGGCCTTGTATGGCCGACCATGTAGATCCCCTGTGTGTTGGGCCTAGGTGAGTGATGCACCTTTGTTAGGTCCAGAGTTAGTCTGGAAAACAACGAAGAAAGTTACACATATCCATAAAAGGTTGGTTACTGCCCAAAGTAGCTAGAAAAGTTATGCTAACCGTAGAAGGAGACCTCTGTCTTTTGAGGTGGGTGATCACGTCTTCTTGAAGATATTACCTAGGCGAGATTTTATGAGGTTTAGGAAGAGTGGGAAGTTATCCCCTAGATTTATTGGACCTTTTGAGATCTTTAAGTGGATCGGAGAAGTAGCTTATCACTTAGCTTTACCACCATAGCTTTCCGGGTCCATGATGTGTTTCATATTAGTATGCTTTGGAAGTATGAGCCAGATCCATCGCACGTATTGGATTGGACTGACTTAGAAGTAGATGAGGATGTGTCATATGAGGAGAGACCAGTGAGAGTCTTGGATACTCGAGACCAAGTCTTGCGAGGCAAGACAATCCCTTGGGTAAAAGTATTGTGGCATCATCACAAAGTTGAGGAAGTAACTTGGGAACATGAGTTGGAAGTCCGTGAGAAGTATCTGGACCTATTTACTAATGTTTGAACATGTATTGAAATTTTACTATGTTGATTTAATGTAAACATTGTATATGTTTTAGAAATGTGAATTGTATATTTAGTATTGAGAATTTGTTAATTATGTTGATGAGAATGAATGGCCGGTGGATGGGTCGTGATATCAGAATTGATAGATTATCATTGTTATAATTGGTTTAAAAATGATTTTAAAGTTTGATTTATAATTTAGGGACGAAATTCTTTAAGGGGGGATTATAGCGATTATGGTTTAGACCCAACCCAATTGTTATTCTGGACTCAAGTTATGTTGTTTGCATCGTTGTTCTTGTCTTTTTTTTCCTTATACTCCCTTGAGTTTGGCTATTGGGTTGTATTGGTTGCGTTTGGAACAAGTTGGTAGCTTGGCTTTCAAACTTTTGTTGCCCAGAATTTTACTCCTCCGCTCGAGCGTCACTTCTTGCGCTCGAGCGGGCTTTGTGAATTCTCAATATTTTTGCAGGTCTGCAAAACTATTGGGAAAGTGTATTCTACGCTCGAGCGGTTCTTCCTGCGCTCGAGTGGTCTCGGCTCGAGCGGCCTTTCTTGTGCACGAGCGTTGGTATCTTGTCTGCAAACTGCTAAAAGCGTGTATTCTGCGCTTGAGCGAGGTTTTTTGTGCTCGAGCTCAAGTTGAGCAACTTATTGTGTCCGACGCTCAAGCGTCACTTCTTGCGCTCGAGCGGACTATGTGTATATCAGTTTGTAAAAGTCACTTTTTACATCACTTTTTCATATCTCTCTTTCTAAACATTTGAAAAACCCTAGATCTAGAGCTTCTCTCTCTAAAACTCACACGCTCTCTACATTTTCACCTAGATTTAGTGGTTTCTCTACCCCGTGTGCCTTTGTTAAAAAAGTAGAGCATCTTAAGGGCTATGTTTTCATTCAAATAGAGTTGGGTTTCGACTTCATCCAAGTTTCTTCCTTGCCTAACTCGTCTTCTAGCTTTGAGGTAGGGATTTTCTATACTCCTATATGACTCTTAACTTAGTTATTTGTTTTGTATAAACATTATTGTGATTTTAGAAGATTTTGAACAAATCTAGGATTTTTATTTAAAATCAAAAGAGGGGTTTACAAATGGATGTATTGAAAATGGTTATGGGAGTGAATATGAGATTGAGTTGTAATAAAATGGTTGATTTTGATACTTGGGTTGGATTTTGGAAGAAAGAGGAGTTTGCCTTAAATGTCTCAAATAATTGTTTTGAACAAATAAATGGAATTGGTATTGAAATTGTGAAATTTGATGGTTGTTTATATAAATGGTGGAGTTGGATATATATTATCTCATGCCTATGAAAATTTAGATAGTTTATCTGTCTTGGAGATTGTATATCTGTTTAGAAATATCTGTTTTGGGCTATCGGTAGAGGATAGCTATGATTGTTCTAGAATTGCATGAGAATTAGATGAATTGAAACCAATCTCTCATTCGTTGTCATTGAATATGACTATGTCTTTAATACATTATAAATGTATGATTTTTGAGAGAAGAAAGGGGATGCAATCCATTGAATTAAGTTGGCTTGTGTGTTCAGGGTGAAAGTCTCGAAAACCACATTTATACATGGGTGCCGATTCCCGTAAATGAAATATCTGTAAAATGGCAAATATAAGTGATTGTGTGATGGTTGTGCTGGTTAGAGATCTATTAAGTCGTATTCTCAGTTTGATTGTTTGAATGAAATGGAACTCATTTCTTGATTTAAAATATACAGTTGGTAGTACATGGCTTGCAATAGAATTATGAAACGGTTTATTAATGGCATTGTATATGCATATTACCCTTATATCTTCGTTAAGTTTCATATGTTGTATTGGATTATTTCTATTGGGCTTTGACTCACCCTATATGGGAAAATCATTTTCAGGTATTGGTGATATGCCTTCGCCAAGGACTTAGCATGGGAAGATCGTGGAGCTAAAGGCTTATTTGTTTATTTTGCTTTTGTTTGTATTTTGAACAAGCCTCAGGCTTAGACTTGTATTGGATTGAGAATCCATTTTTGTTATACCCAAGTAGCGACTTAGAAAGATGTAAGCCATCAAAGCATATGGCTATCTGTGTAACTTTCATTTCGCGTCATCATCTCATGAATGTATATCGAACTCTGATTAATGAAAGCATGCCATTTAAATTATACTTCCACTTATGAGATGGGTTTATTGTATTCTTTTTGGGGTGTTACATGGACCGTTGTAGAAATGGCTAGATCTAATACTGGAAGACAGTTTTTGGTGAGGTCGTACCAGAAACTGGCCGGAGCTATTGTCGGGAGATAGTTTTTGGTGAGGCCGTGTTGGACCATTTGAAGAAACTAGCCGGAGCTAATATCGGAAGATAGTTTTTGGTGAGGTCATGCCAGACCATTGAAGATGAAGTCAGGAGCAGAAGTCTAAACTAAAAAGGAACCATGTGCGCCAAAGGGAGGCTTGGGTGATGCACCAAGGGGGTGGCTTAGGAGTGTGTCAAGGGGACGGCTTAGGTGATTCGCATGGTATAACCATGCTCACCATGGTATAGGTATAATACCCTCCCTCAAACTTAAATAGTTTGAAGATAGAAATCTATTTGAAGTTGAAACAAAGGGAAAGACAGAGTGGAAAGCTGCAGAGGAATTTTGAAGAACTTTAGCAGGTGATGAAGGAACATAGAGAAACTAGCGAACAGAGGAGGAGACCACCACGAAGTGATATTGAAAGGAAAATATGGCAGCGTAATGGGTTGAGGTCCGGGGGGTGGCCAAGGCATGGTTGCTGCCCGCCAATAAGGCGAAGAACACGAAAAGCATAGCCTATAGCTCTGATACCATGTTACAATATCTAAAAGAGAGAGAAAGAGAATATTATATATATATATATTATGTGTATATTCAATATTATGTATTTTACAATACAATGAAGATGCCTATATATAGGTTAGGTAAGGGTGGGCAACATGAAAGTTATGGAAATGTCCTAATATGGTAAAACCTAATTACAACATCTAATATTTATAGTGAACATATATATATATTTGATCAACCAAAGAAACTTCACTGATAATGAAAACCATACAAGATTATAGAATACATCAACAAAGGAAAAAACAAAAATAGTTGCATAAGCATAACAACAAGCCACTACAGATCACAACATTATTGACACTGCAAGGTACACCAACTCATTTGCACCATAGCTGCCCACTGCTAGTGAGATACCAACAAGGAAAAATCAACACCAACCATTACAAGCAAAATTTGACCTCCCTAATGTTTGAGACAAGGTCATGAATAGAAAAATGGACACCTTTCAAACTTGATTTCGCCTACATTGCCATCCTTACTTTCACAAGCTCCTCAACTTCAGCAAAGTTTGGTGTATGGTCATTAAATACATGCTAATTCCTTACCTTCCAAATACACCACAACATAGCTAATAAAGGTAATATCTTCCAAATCTACAATTCAATTTTCTAAACTTCATCCTCATCTACCAATTCAACAGGCCCTCTACATTTGCAGGTGTTACCCAACTAATTCCCTACCAATCCAGCAGGGTTGACCACATCTTCCATACTTGTGGGCAGTGAATCAGCACATGAGACCCTGTTTCCACCTCAGATTTGCAAAAAGGACACATAGTATCTTCATTACATCTAATGACCTCAATGTTGTGTAAGAAACCTTCTATTTTGACCCTACCTTTCCAAGCTAACCAACCAAAGAATTGTGCTTTTGGTGGAGCTGCATTTTCCCATATCCACTTAGCTACTTTAAGCCTAGGTCCACATTTGGCTTCATACCAATTCCTTGTTGATGCAACAGAACAAAACCACGACAAGTTATTAGGGCTATTTAAACTAAGATCTAGTATATTTGACAGCCAGCCTTGTAATCTAGTAACCTCCTCCTCTTCCCAAGCTAGAAGAGTCCTTCTAAAATCAAACACCTAACCCCTAGATCTCTATCTTCTTTCAACAAAATCCTTCAAGGTTCCTTTCTTATCCACAGATAAACTATACAACCTAGGAAATTCCTCCTTAATTTGAATGTTCATATGTCACATGTCAGACTATATATGAATTCTACAGTCATTCCTAATCCCCATCTTTATATTACTTACATAAATGTCATGCAGGAAAGAGTTAGACCTCACTACTTGCAGTATGTCACTCCAAATCCTGGATACCTTCATATCTTCTTCAGAACTCCAATCAAGTAACCATCTTCCCCTTTGTGATCCATACTTGCTAATTAACACTTGTTTCCACAAAGCTTTGTCAACCACCCCATACCTCCACCACCATTTCAATAACAAAACCTCATTCATCTCCACAATTATCCTAATGCCTAACCCTCATTGCTCTTTTAACCATATGCACCTTTCTTTTTAGATCTGAACCCCCTAAAGAAAAGAAGGATGCAACCTATAATCGCTGTGGCCACTTCTTTTAGAATTAAAAATAAAGACAGATAATAACATGGTAAATTTGACAATACCAACCTTATCAAAGTCATCCTACCAGCAAAGGACAAAAGTTTTCTCTTCCATGATGCCAACTTGAACCTGATCTTATCAACCATTGGTTTCCACGTCCTCCTGCATCTCGGGCTAGCTCCAAGAGGAAAACCTAAATACTTTAGAGGTAGTTTATGACTTGTACAATTTAGAATAGAGGCAACCTCCTGGATCTTCTCATCAGACACTCCCACACCACATACTACACTCTTGTGAAAATTAATCTTAAGCCCTGATATCACTTCAAAACATTGAACAATCCTTTTAATAACTATAATTTCTTTCTTTACAGCTTTAGAAAAGATTAGAGTATTGTCTACAAATTGAAGATGAGAAAGCTTCAACTAAGATGGCCCAATAAAAGCACCTTTTAACTGCCCTATCTCCTTTGCCCTTTCTAATAGAACGTTGAGCCCTTTAGCTGCTATGTAGAAAAGAAAAGGTGAAAGGAGATCACCTTACCTAATCCCTTTATGAGGAGAAAACTCATTTGTTGGAGAGCCATTCACTAATTCTAAAACTCTTGCTTAGGTTACACAAGAAACCATTCATTTCTTCCATTTATCACCTACCCCAATGTTGGACATCATATAAAATAGATAGTTCTAGTTACAGAGTCATAGGCCTTCTCAAAGTCAACTTTCAAAACAACTCCCTTCTTTTTTGTCTTCTTCCACCAGTCAACCACCTCATTTGCAACCATCATCCAATAAAAAACATTTCTACCTCCTAGAAATGCTGATTGTACTTCACCAATTACATATGGTAATACCTTTCTAATTCTTCTTGAGAACAATTTAGTCAATATTTGATAAGCATTACTAACCAAACTAATCGGCCTATAATATATGACTCAAACCATTGGGACTATCCTTTTTAGGAATCAAAGTTATAAATGAACAATTCAAGCCTCCCATAATCTTCCCATTAGAATGAAATTCTGTCACAAGTTGAATTGCCTCACCCTTCATGAACTTCCAGCACTTTTGAATGCATGACAAATTAAACCCATCTAGCCCAGGTGCTTTATTTCCATCGCAATCCATAACTGCTTCCCAAACTTCCATATCAGAGAACTCAGCTCCAAGTATCTCCACAACCTTTGATTTGCTCATTGTTGGCATAGAACCTACTAACTTTGGCCTTGATACCCAGTCTTCTTTGAACAACATAGAAAAGTGCCTTAACACTTCCGGTTTCACTTGATCAAGCGCCTCAACTCTAATCCCATCAATCTCTAATGAATCCACTAAATTTTTGGTGAATCTTTTGTTAGCCATTAGATGGGAAAACCTTGTGTTTTTATCCCCATTTAATGTCCATTCCAATCTTGACTTCTGCAACCATACCCACTCCTTTTTCTTTCTCAAATTCCAAACCAAACCTCTAACCTCCCTTCTCCTCGACACATAATTCTCTTGATTCAGCCCTCAAATCAAAATCATGTAATTCATCCTCTGCCATCTTAAGCTTGGTGATCCACATTTCCAACACTTCCTGATTTTAGTTTTTTAGATCACTCTTCAGAGAGTTCAATTTCCTCACAAATCTATACCCAGCCTAACCATCAATCTTTGAGTCTATCCAAGACTTCTGCAATGTTTTAAGGAAATTAGGGTGTAGGGTCCAAGCATTCAAGAATCTAAATGGTCTAGGACCCCAATTCCTATCATCCTCCCCAAGTAATATAGGGAAATGATCTAATATATCCCTAGGCAAATCCCATAATTGAAACTTAAACTTCTCTAGCCACCTAGGATTAGTTAAGAATCTGTCAATCCTATTTCACCTCTCCCCATCAAGTGAATTGCACCATGTAAAGCTTCTTCCTACCATTGGTAAATCATCCAATTCCATTTTTCCAATGAAGTTACCAAACTCTCTCATCCTTTTATCCCTTCTAGATACTCCTCTTCTCTCAGATAAATACATGATTTCATTAAAATCCCCTCCAACGGAACCAGGATTTTGGAAATTATTTTTAATCCTTACAAGTGTATCCCGTAACGTACCTCTACTATCAACATCATTGGGTGCGTAAATGTTTGAAATCACACACACAAAAAGATCAGAAGTCATACCTAAGAGCACTATGAAATGCCTGCTGTAGCAAACACTTTGACAACATGAAAACTTCAGGGTTCCAAATGCACAATATGCTTCCAACATTCCCCATATATAGTGAATATATATATATATCATATTCACTAACACATTTTAAGATATGTTTCTATGCAAGTATCTTTTTATGGCAAAATTTGTCACCAATCTCCATGTTGAGTCTCAGCTAACATGGACTGACAATATTTCTCCCTAGCCTAGCTAGTTTACCCAGCCTAATTATAAAACTTGTTCATCCATATTTCTCTCAAAAAAATTATGATTATGAAATCCCAACAAAATAGCTCGTGTCTTTTGCTAATAAAAAAAAAATGAAATCCTAACATAAATAAATAAATAAATAAATAAATAAATAAATCACCCTGCAAGTGTATATCCCACATAATTAGCATACCTAGCATCCAAAATCATACAAATTCTATCTCATCAGCAAGTCCAAGAACCAAGAAGAGTAATATGACATTACATTTAGGTTTATTACTACCACACATATTCACACACACACACACACACACACACATATCATTTCTTATACAGCCATAGCTAGCTAGCTGAATAGTTTTGCAATAAACACACTAATGTAGTATTATATGACAATGTAGACACTAATGACGGGGAATTAGAAATCATCTAACAATTTATTTTTTATTTTTTGTTTTTTTTTTCTTTTTAACTTAATGGAAGAAACAATAAGTTTGCCATTGACTGTAGGAGGGTAATCCAACATACTCCAATCTCCGCAACTTGAACTCGATCATAAATAACTGCACACCAAAATATTGATGGAGTCAAAGTAAAACAAAATATACAATTCCCTCCAAAAAATTATTGGAAGATACATGGAGATTTTATAACTACAAAAAGCATTTTGAAGTTAATCATTTAAGAAAACAAAATTCAAAATTTTTTAATATGGACTTTTAGATTTTGCATTTGAGAAGTGATTTGTGAAAGAGACTAATGAATAAAATAAAAATTCAAATAATTTCTCTTATTGAATTAATATGTAGGTACCATTTGATTAGTTTTTTTTTTTAAGAAAATTTTTAATAAAGGGACTCAAATCTTAACATTATGTTTGGATTTTGAATTTTGTTGTATAGTATCTATTATTTTTTACTACATGTTCAAATTTATTGTCATGAGTTTTTTTTATGAAGGGAGAGGACTAGAACGTATCATGTATATCTTGTGTTATGTGTTTTGTTTTTGTTTTTTCACCTTTTTTTTTTTCTTTGGGAATGATTAAATTTCTACATAGCATATTTGTCAAGAGAAAAATAAATAAATGTAGTATATTTTACATCATTTTCTTTTTATCTTTTTTATTTTCTTTTTATTTGAATCCAGAATCCCTACACAAATTCATGCTTTTTTTACAACATGTTAAACCTAAACTCAAGTTGCACCAAGGCAGCGGAGTGTCCTAATAGGAAAAAGGTTTGCTGCTTGCCAATACCGATTGCTTTTCTAGATATATATAAATATACATTAAAAAGTTGTTAGTGCCAAGAGTTTAGCAATATTATAACAGGATATTTAGTATAGATTATTTGAGTTATTTACAATATATATATTTTTAAAATGTGTTAGATTGTTTAGTGAACCTTTTATTTATATATTACATAGCCGAAATAATTTGAATAAACTAAAAGCATAAGAAGACTATTTAGGACATGGAAGAGGGGTTTTTTTTTTTTTTTTTAATTTATTTTTTTTGTTATCAACTTTTAGCTTACCTGCTACACCAAACATGCCAAATAAAGGGAGCTTCTACAAAACACACTCCTATTTTGGAGTGTATGTGTGCCACATGCAAGTTAAGATATTTTTTGTGATTTTAATACAACTTTCAATCATAAGCAGAAGGACCGCAATAAATCATAATTAAATATCATTTAGATATAACCAATAAATTCTCCGGTTAAACCAAAATAACAATTACAATAAGTCATAATTAAATTATAGCCAATATTACAATAAGTTATAATAAACACCAAAATGTATCATAATCAAATATCACTTGAAGTATTATCAAAGATTTCTTCGGTTATAACCAAAATAACATCAATAATTAATTATAACTAAATGAGTCATAACTAATGGCCACAAAAAGTTTGGCATATAATACATCATTTTTTAAAGTGTTATATAGAATTCCCTTACAAAAATTATGAAATATGTATATATATATAATAGGGAAATTCTATGCTTTGGTTTACACTTTTGTATCTTTGATTATGACCCGTTGGCTTGTTAGTTATGATAAATTGTGATATTGGTTTTAAAATTATTTCGATTATGATTTAAGAGTTGTTTGGTTATATTTCATGTGATGTTTGGTTGTAACTCAATATGTATATATATAAATATTTGGGGTTACGATTCTCATAGTATTGAGTAATGTCATTTGTGATAATCAAACTCACAAATAACATAACTTGTATATGGTAGCATTACCCTATATATATATATATTGGATAACTTACCATGGCAGTCTCCGTACTTTACCCCTTGTGTCATTTTAGTCTTTATACTTTCAATTGGCACTTTGACCATAAATTCATGATTTTGTCTCCATTTCATTTAGTTGATTACAACTCTTAGTATTTTTTAATAAAAAATGTGCATATAAGTTGCATGTGCCATATTTTTAAGGGTAAAATTATAAATTTATTCAACTCAATTAGTTAACCTCAATCAATTTAGTGATAATTTTCCTTAAAAAAAGCTAACAATATTATTAATTGGACAAATTAAAATAAAATCTAAAATTAGGAGTTAAAATTGAACTAATTGAAAGTGTAGAGACCAAAATGATACAAAAAGTAAAATATAGAGACCACCACTGTACTTTGCCTAATTTTTTAAATTTTTTTTTAATAAAGGAGGATCAACTTATTATATTCAGCCAATAAATCATAATTGGACATATGATACACTTTTTTTTTTAACGTATTTATTATAAAATTTTCCTATAAATATTATGAAATTTATACATATATATATTTATAATAAAGGATGATCAACTTACTTTACATATATAGATCAAGAAGACTAGAGAACTTTCTTTCATCGCTGCCGCAATCAATTTCACCCAGGTTTCTAGATTCCTAAAAGAAAAGAAAGTAAAATACTTATAAACAAAAAATACATATGAAGCACTCTGGTTGAGTAGTCTCTTGTAAATATTCAAAGATAAAAGAGTTCATCAACTGACAAAAATAATTAACCGTAAATCAAGTTGAAAAAGAAAATCTACCTCTCCTTTTAGAAGTCGTTCCTCTAAATACTTATTGAGATCTTCTGTCTGAAGGCCTTCATCGCCACCTGTACTTACAAGTATCTGTGACATGCGTACTTGTCCAAAAGTAAAGTTGTGCATCTTCGGACACATCTTAAGAACAACTCTCTCTAACGCTGGCAAACTAAAATTATAATTCGCATTACAGAAACTGTTGAGGTTTGGTAGATCTTTTAGTATTAACCACTCCAATTGTGGGAATTCAATCACATCATCAATCACTTCCTTGAGCCCATCCTCTGTTGCTGCAATAACTTCTTCCATCACCAGACAAGACTCCAAATAAAGTACTTTAAGTTGTTGAAGAGCCATGGCGGTGGAACATGTAAATAGATTTCTCAAGAGGGAACATTTCTTAATTGTTAGGTATTGTAGGCTTTGAAGGCCCAGAATTCCATGGGGATCCTTGTTCCACAAACATGTCAACTGAGGTAATCCATCCAATTCCATCATTCTTACTTCAATTAATGGCCTAACATGTTGTCCTTCTCCAACATTTAGCCCCTCAAGTTGAAAAACCTCTAGCACCTCACTACAATTTCTCACAATTAATTTGTCCAGATTTGCTGCGGCCAAGAATTTTAAACTTATTTTGCCAGCCTGAACATTCCAAGGATGTATCTCCCTTGAGTTTACACAATTATTGAGAAATAGTGTCTCCAACATTGGAAAAGAAACCTGCAAAGATTCATTTTGTCATCTTGTTTAATAACAGAATGAGGTAGGCTTGTATATTGGAATTCAACATCAGTGATGATTGATGAGACATGTTTCTAATATTGATGAGCCAAAATTTTACTTTATGTATAGATTATGAATTTGAGTAAAGATTTAAAAAAAATAAAATTATTGTAAAAGTAATGTTAATGAAATATATATATATATATGTATTATTTCTCTTTACCTTTCTAAACTTCTATTCAAATTTATGATCCAATGTTCAAAATAAATATATATATATATATATTTGTTTATTAAAAATGATAAATCAAGAAAATAATGATTAGCAAGTGGCATATGCAATGTGTGCGCAATTCAGATAAGTAAGAGTAAAAATAAATAATAAAGAAATTAATATCATAATATGTATGTTGCCTAAATAGTAAGATTGTTCTTAATGAAACTTAAAGTCTTGGGATCACACCTTTGAATTACAATTTTTATTTTAGGTGACTAGATAAAGCTACCACATAGCATGACGTGAAGGCTTGACTACACAAAACAAAAAATGAGATACAGATATCTCATAAAAGGTAGGTCTCACATATGTTTAGAGGTGTAAATCCTTATTATTTTTAATTATTTTAAATTTTCTAACATAGTATATGATATTTTCTAAATTTTTTGGGGTGCGGTCGCCTCCCTCCACACCCCTAGATCCATCCTTGGGGATCTCACCCCTTGTAAGATATCTATATTTCATTATGTGTTTAGTTTTTAGAGTATTATTGCTTTATTCCATTTATAGATTAACACTAAACCTTTTGTCTCCTAGAACATTTAATTTCTCTTAGTTTTTGTGTTCTTGACAATGATATAGCAAAATTGGCCCCTAATAAATATAGCACTAAACTAAAGAAGATTGAGCTTTAAGCTGTTATTGATAATTGCTAGTGACAACTCAAACCAGCATGCATAATCCATCAATTAATGTAGTTTTAAAATTGGATCAATAGTCGGGATTGAACTTCCAAGAAGTTTCCTAAGATGTTTGGGCAGGGGCAAGCAACATTTTCATAATGTTGAAGTTGTGGGAGTTGATCTGTGACCACCTATAATAAGAATTGCTCAATATTTTTGAGGTTTTGGAAAAAATTATATCAGTGATTTTTCTATATTAAAATATTATAATTAGGAATCATGTAGAAATTGTTATCATTTCCCTAAAACCCAAGAGGCATAATTCTAAAGGAAGACAATTTAGGATTGATGATCGGGAAATTGCAATCTAAATTTGAAGTGGTTATAAGGGAATAATTTCGGATTGTGAAACAGAATAATATCATATTCGTCAAAACCAAAAAAACAAAATATGATATCCAATATTTAAATTTTTGTTTTAATGAACTCCAAATCAAGATTAGGCAAATTACAATTTTGGACATAATTTTATTCAAATAAAATCATATTAAGATTCATATTCAAAATAAAAATATAGTGTTAAATTTAGAATTCATACAAGTATTTTTTCCCAAATTTGTGTATTAATATATATATATATCCAAATCCATTTTTTTTTAGAACCCATAACTAACAAAAATAACATATAACGAAACTAAACAGCATGCACACCGTCAAGAAAATCCCTACCGCAACATTAGAAGAGGAGAAAGCCCAAAGGCCGCAAAACTCAACGTCGACGAAAACACGAACTTTTTAAATTAAAACAAAGCTCTAGGTGAGCTCTACATTTTTCTCCAAAGGACAATGGTGAAGAGATCAAAGGGTGGGTGTATTTGAGGTTTAAAGGTGAGTTTTAGAGAGACAAAAAGTAGATCTAGGTTTTTGAAATGTTTAGAGAGTGAAAGACATGAAAAAGTGATCCAAACATTTACTTTTACGGACTGATATAGGCGCAGACTGCTCGAGCAACCAATATACCGCTTGAGTGACCAGACACAAAAAGTGAGATTGCTCGAGCAAACAAGTTACCACTTGAACACACAATGACACCCTCCTAGAATTTTTGTAGACATAGGCTAACCGCTTGAGCACAAGAAGGATCGCTTGTATAGCTATTCTGATTTTGACCCAACCCTTGTAGTATCCTGGACTTGGGTTTCGTGATTTCATATTGTTGTTCACATCTTGCTTCCCTTATATCTCCTCAAATTTGGCTATTGGATGTGTTGTTGCTTTTGGGACAGGTTGGTTGTTTAGTTTCCAAACTTTTGTTGCCTAGAATTTTGCTCCTTCGCTCGAGCGGCACTTCTTACGCTCGAGCAGGCTTTGTGAACTCTCAGTACTTTTGCAGGTCTGCAAAACTATTGGGAGAGTGTATTCTATGCTCGAGTGGGTCTTTTTGCGCTCGGGCAGGCTCAGCTCGAGCAGTTCTGTTTGCGCACGAGCATTGGTCTATTGTCTGCAAAACTACTGGGAGTGTGCATTTTGCACTCGAGCGGAACGACTTATTGTGTCTGATGCTTGAGCGTCACTTCTTGAGCTCGAGCGGATTGTGCGTATATTAGTTCGTAACAGCCATATTTTACATCACTTTTTCATCTCTTTCTCTCTCTAAAACTATAGCGATTCCGATTTTAACACGTTACTTATTGTATTTCGGACTCTGGTTGGTATGGTTTTGAATAGTTATTCATATCTCTTTCCCTTGTCTTCCCCTTTAGTTTGGTTATTGGGTTGTAGTTGTGTGTTTGGGGTAGGTTGGTTGCTTGTTATAGCGATCCCGGGTTTTACCTCTTGTTGTACAGTGATCAGGACTTGTGTCCATGGGTGTTGGTAGTTGTTTATATCCTGCTTACATCCTTTCATACTTTGTATTTGAGTTATAGGATGTGTTGGGCAGGTTTGTTACAGGTTGGTTGTGTTTGGGAACAAATGGTTGCTGCCCAGAATTTTGGCCCTTCGCTCGAGCCAGGGTTCCTTCGCTCGAGCGAGCTGTTGAGTTTTGTGTTTGGTGGCTCGAGCCAGAGTTTCTTTGCTCGAGCGTGAAATTGTGTCTGGTTCTAGACCTGAGAGTTACATTTCTTGGCTCGAGCGAGCTTTCCTTCGCTCGAGCGAGCGAGATGTATGTTTTCGAGTTCTTCGCTCGAGCGAGAATTCTGTCGCTCGAGCGTGCTTCTGGGTTGCAGACCTGAAGCTTCAAGTTTTTGGCTCGAGCGAGACTTTCTTCGCTCGAGCGAGAGTTTTCTGTGTCTGGTCGCTCGAGCGAGCCTGTTATATATCAGTAGACAGCAGCGGGGAAAACATCACTTTTTCATCTCTTTTCTTTTTACAAACCCTAGAGCGGACTCTCTCTCTCTCTATACTTGTCTTCTCTCTAAGGTATCATCTAGCTAGAGTGTGAATCTACCCTAAGTCCTTTGTTAAAAAGATAGAGGGTGTCTTGGGCTTTGATTTAATCTGAAGAACTTGGGATTTGGAGCACGTTGGATTTTGAGTCTTCATCTCCATTTGAGCTCAAACTTTGAGGTAGGGATACCCTACTCCTCTTTATGAGCTTTGTCTTTGAATTTTACCATTTTGATATGTTGGGGGTTGTTGGGTAATTTTGAGAAAGTTTGGGTCTCTTGTGTAATTTTACAAAAGATGGGATTTTATATATATATGAACCTATATGCATGTTTGGCGTGGAGAAATGAGATAAATGATGGGTTATTGATAGAAATGGAACCTTAGGGTTGTTATGTAATTTATGGGATTAATGCCCTAATTACTTTGATAAATTAATTTGTGGAATTAATTTGAGAAATGAGAAATTGAATTGAGAATGTTGGAATTGGTAATGTATGGGATTAAAGGGTGTAGTTGGATTATTTATCACTCACCTAATTGGAATGTTGATTATATATCCATTTGGTGCATTTATTTTCGGTATAGAAATAATTGCTTTGGGCTATCAGTGGAGGATAGTCTTGATTGTTGTAGACAATGCATGATGATTAGGCAAACTAAAACTAATCGATTGAGCATGCTATTGAACATAGCGATTGGAATAACACATTAACTTTATGTATTGATTGATTGTATATGATCTATATTTATATACATGTGTTGTGTGGGAGGAGATAGGGGATGTACTCCACGGTTTAGGGGAAGATAGGGGATGGACCTCTAAACCGGATTTTGTGTGACATTGATACAGTACTACAATGTGTATCAAGTGTTGACTATGGAAGTGTTTAAATTGATTTGATATAGCACTAAAATATATATCGTTATCAATTTTGAGTTATAGAAGTGTTTCTATGTTATGTTGATACAGCACCAAAATGTGTGTCTTCGGTAAAGTACGTAAGTGTTTTAAAGATGAGTCACATTCTCATTAAATTATTTGGCTAAGTGTTGAGCCTCGTTTTCAAACTCAAAGTTGAAAAAGAAATGGGAGATGAAATGTAACATGGACTTAATGTCATGAAACCGGAATGTGATATAAGTGGATGTATCTGTGTTGACCATCTATCAACTGCTAATCTTTTAGTCATTGTTCATAGCTGGTTTAGTATATTTCTACTAGGCTGTGGCTCACCTTATATGGGACATCATTTTCAAGTACAGGTAGCATGCCACCTTCAAGGACATAGCTTGGGAGGTTAGAAGCAGGCAGACTTTTGTTGTGGTTATCTTTTGATGTATTACATGTAATTTCAAGCCAAGGGCTTAATGTGTATTTGAGTTAGCACTCTCTTTTTGTAACCAAGTGTTAACTTGGAAAGTTGGAAGCCCATAGGGCATTTGCTTTTGTTGTTAACATGTAATACTTTTTGTAAAGAAATACTCAAATGAATAGGATGATGTTTATTCCTTGTATCAATGCATGTCAATATTGATGGGTTTAATGTATTATTTTGAGGGCATTACACTTGTTTTTCTAAACTTTTATTGCTCAGATTTTGGCTCCTCCGCTCGAGCGGGAATTCTTGCGCTCGAGCGGGCTTCACAAATTTTGCTCCTCCGCTTGAGCAGCCATTCTTGCGCTCTAGTGGAATTTGTCAAGTCTCAGCATTTCTTTTGCAGTTCTGAAATACTGGGAAAGTGCATTGGACGCTCAAGCGTCTAGTCCTACGCTCGACGGGGACCTTCGTCTACAAAACTTCTGGAAATGTGCATTCCACGCTCGAGCACCAACTTTTATGCTCGAGCAGAACTTTGTGTCTGACGCTTGAGCAGGGCTTTCCACGCTCGAGCGGACTACGCGTATAACAGTTCAAGAAGATGATATTTTGTGTCACTTTTTCATACCTCTCTCTCTCTCTCTAAAACTTTCCAAAAAGCTTGTTCTTGAGCCTCACTCTCTAGAATTAACCTTCTCTCTTAGATTTCATCTGGATCCATTGATCTTTTCACCCTAGTGCCTTTGAGAAAAAGGTAGAGCTCGTCAAGATCTACATTTTGATCCAAATAGAAGTGAGTTTCGACATTCTTAGAATTTCTCCCTAGTTTGACTCATCTTCTTCCTTTGAGGTAGGGATCTTTTCTACACCTTCATATGATATTTAGCTTAGTTATGTGTATTCTTGTGTAACAAGGATATGATTTGAGGGTGTTGTAAGCAAACCTAGGGTTTGGGTATATATGGAAAAAGGGATTATTGTTAAACATGAAATACATGAATGTGTGTTTTGAAAATGAAATGGTGCTGGGTCACAATGGTTGGAAATGATATTTGGGTTGATAATAGGGAAAGGGGAAGTTTTGCCCTAAAATGACTATCATGATCATTTTATAGAGATAATTGAAATTGCCATTGAAAATATGAAATTGAGAGAGTATTGATATGAATGGTGGGATAAGTCATGTATTAACTCATTCTTTGGAAATTTGAATAAATTATTTGTCATGAGATTGAACATCTATTTAGAAATAACTACATTGGGCGATCGGTGGAGGATAGCTATGATTGTTGTAGAAATTGCATGAGGATTAGGTGAATTGAAACTAATCTCTTGTTGTTTGACATTCGATATGACTATGCTTATATACATTGTACATGTAATAATATGTGGGAGTGGAAAGGGGATGTGCTTCATTGTTTGATATTGGGTTTAAATACATTGCATATGTATGAATGATTGTTTGGGAGGAGAAAGGGGTTGGACTCCATTATAATTAAGTTGGCCAGATTGTTTTGGGTGAGAGTCCCGAAATTATACATGGATGCCTAGCCCGCGAACGAAATATCCGTAAAATGGCAATTGCAGTGCTTGTATAGCCTACGTTTACATGGGTCCCGTTTGACAGCAGCCCGTGGACGAAATTTCTGTGAAAGAAAAGTTTGAAGTGTTCATGCATTGTTGATGTGATGGTAGAACTAATGAGTTAAAGTCTCATTTGGATTGTTAAAGAGATAATGAAACTGGTTCATGTAATGAAATGAATGGAAATTGGTACCTTATGATTATATAAATTGTTGATGTCTCTATCACTGACATTGTATATGCATAGTGTACTTATGCCTTTGCTAAGTTTCATATATTGTGCTAGATGATTTCTACTGGGCTATGGCTCACCCTATTTGGGAATAACACTTTCTGGTGTTGGTGACTTGCCTCCACCAAGGCAATAGCTTGGAGGGATATTTTGGGGGCAAGAGCTTCTTTAATTGGTATTGTATATTTTTGTAAAGCCTAGGACTAAATGTTTATGAGCTAGTCTCCTTTTGTGTGACCAAGTCAGGGCTTGGAAAGATGTAAGGCAATAGGCCATTTAATTATGTTAAACCCTTTTGTATTATTAACTTCATGTAATGAAAGGACTATTTACTTTGATTCATACTGTTTCTAATATATGTTAGGGTTGTATTTATTATATTATTTTTTGGGGCATTACAGCTTGGTATCAGAGCATATCGGGCTTGAATACTTAGGTACGTGGGAAGTGGTTTGTACCACAATGGGTTTGTCTCGCATGTTAGAGACTTTAGTATAGATAGTATGTGCTTATATGACAACATGCTTATGTGATTATTTGGATATGGAATTGAATTTCTTGGAAGTTGATTGGGTCTACGGGTTTCTAGGAGTTCTATTAGAAAGGCACTTGATCACTGCTATTTCTAATTGGAACTCTAGCAACGCCGCGGGACAGTCATTATCCGGAGATGAAATTCATGTGTTTACGTGATTATGTGCTTATGTAGAGTAAATTACTGTTGTCCAATGTATTAGGACGCGAGTGAGTTAGCTTCAGCACATTGTAAATGTGCTAATTATCTTGTTACCTTTATTAGGATGTCAGGACGTGGTCGTTGAGGTAGGCATGATAGGCCTAGGAAGCACGACATGCCTATACCGGATGAAATTTTGGCACAGGAGGAAGGAGTTAGTCAGGCAAATGTGGCCAAGCCAGTAGGTCAGTAGGCCATGGGTACCTTAGCCCGCGAGATGGCCAGAGCATTGAGGGAATCGATGGACATTCTCAGAGCTGAGAATCAAGTCTAGGCCTAGGTAGTTGAGGCAGGGCCTTATTTTCTGAAAAAGGAGTTTTTCCGATCGAACCCAAATGAGTTTTTAGGTGACCCAAAGGAGCCACTGAAGGAAGATGAGTGGCTAGAGCAGATGGTGAAGACTTTGGAGATGCTCAGCATCGAAGATGGGGGCTTGAGAGTGACTGTAGCGTCTTTCCAGTTGAAGGGAGACGCAGGTCAGTGGTGGAAGTATACGCGGGGACGCATTTGAGGGACTTGGGAGGCCTTTATCGACGCCTTTCAGGACAAGTTTTTGCCTCCCATAGTTAGGGAGAAGTTGAGGGATCAGTTTTCCCAGCTCAAGCAGTTGAACACACCTATGGCAGAGTTTAAAGCCACCTTTACTAGCTTGTCTAGGTTTGCACCTGAGCTTGTGGCGACTGAGGAGTGTTGTTGTCTAGAATTCGAGAAGAAGTTGAGGACCAGGCTCATGTTTAGAGTGGCCGGATCCATGATTAGGGATTATGGGCATCTTGTAGAGGAGGCAGCCCGTCTCGAGACGATCATGCAAGCTGAGGAGGAGAGGATGAGGGCCTCTAGGAGGAGTCAGGATAGTTAGCGGGACGGTAAGTGGCAGAGGGGTTCTAACCCTCAGTAGTCCCACGGGGTTCAGTCGAGGTCTACCTTTCCAGTGTCTAGCTCGGGTTCTAGGAAAGGTGGTCAGGGAGATATGACTTGCTTCAAATGTGGCCAGTTAGGCCACAAGTCTCCAGCCTGCCGACAGAGAGGAGGAGGGCAGCGATTAGCTCCGTCTTCAGCTCGTCCTCAAGGCCAGAGTGAGAATAGAGGGAAGCCACCCACTTGTTACTAGTGTGGTCAAGCGGGGCACCTGAAGAGGTCTTGCCCATAGTTGGATGGCACATTTGGTACGTCTGGTTGAGACAGACACAAAGTCACCAGCCAACACAGTCAGCACAGGCCTCGATGGCCAATCAGGGAGCTTCATCAGCTCAATCAGTGCAGCAGGCTTATGCTACGAGGGGTGAGCAGGTAGATCAAAGGCCAACAGGGCGTGTACGCAGTTATAGCGCCATATCTTGTGCCTGCTCCTTCAGTAGTGAGAGGTACCTTCTTGTTTTGTAATTCAGTTGCTAATGTGTTGATTGATATGGGTGCATCCCATGCTTTTATTTTGTCTGTATTTACATCAATTTTTGGGGCTGGAGTTAACACAGCTAGCATCTCCTATTTGTGTAAAATTGCCTACTGCTGGTGAGGTCATCTTGATACAGGGGTGTCGGGACTGTGGCACAGAGGTTGCTGGTCACCGACTCCCATTTGCATTTGTATTGCTTGATATGTCTAGTTTTTATGTCATCTTGGGTATGGACTGGTTATCGTCATACCGGGCTATTATAGATTGCTACCATTAGAGGGTTACTGTATGTACCTCGAGCCGTGACTGCTTTTATTTCTTAGGAGACCGAGTGGATGGAGTTTTATCACTGGTATATGATCCGCATGGGCGGAGTGAACTCAATTGTTTCCTTGCTAGCTTCTTGAGTAGTGAGTGTGATGAAGTCCGGGTTGAGTTGCCAAGGGTGGTTTGTGAAATACCGTAATGTCTTTCCCGTGGATCTTACTAGTTTACCACCTCACCAAGAGATTGAGTTATCCATTGACTTAGTGCCTGGCACAACACTAATTTCTATGGCACCATATCGGTTTGCACCTACTGAGTTGAGTGAATTGAAGGTTCAACTACAGGAACTGTTAGATATGGGTTTCATCCACTCTAGTACTTGACCTTAGGGAGCACCGACCCTCTTTGCTAAAAAGAAAGATGGAGCCTTGCAACTTTGTATCGATTATCGAAAGTTGAACCTGGTTACCATTAAGAACAAATACCTAATGCCTTGTATAGATGACCTGTTCAACTAGTTGAAGGGGTCTTGTTGTTTCTGTAAGATAGACCTGAGATCGGGTTACCATCAGTTGAGGGTAAGGGAGGAGGATATCTCGAAGATGGCATTCCGTATGCGGTATGACCATTATAAATTTCTAGTGATGCCTATTGGGCTAACCAATGCTCTAGCTGTATTTATGGACTTAATGAACCGAATCTTCTGTGAGTTCCTAGATTGATTTGTGGTCATCTTTGTGAACGACATTCTGATTTACTCACCTTATGATGAGGAGCACGAGGAACACTTGCGAGTGGGGCTTGAGTTGCTTAAAACCCATAAGCTGTATGCTAAGTTTGGAAAGTGTGAGTTTTGGCTAAAAGAGGTTAAGTTCTTAAGCCATGTGGTATCCAAGAAAGGGGTGACTGTAGATTCATCCAAGATAGAGGCAGTGCAAGATTGGGCACGGCCTAAGAATGCGTTCAAGATTCGTAGTTTTCTGGGATTGGCCGGGTATTATCGTCGGTTTTTGAAGGATTTCTCCAAACTAACCTCACCTTTGACTAGACTGACGAGGAAGGGAGTTAAGTTTGTATGGAACGAGACTTGTGAGGAGTCATTCCAAGAGCTTAAGGCTAGACTCATCACTGCTCCAGTTTTGATTATCCCGGAGAGGGGTTTAGGCTATTTTGTATATTGTGATGCCTCACGAGAAGGCTTGGGTTATGTTTTGATGCAAGAGGGGAAGGTAGTAGCTTATGGCTCACAGCAGTTGAAAACACATGAGAGAAACTACCATACTCATGATCTAGAGTTAGCAGCGGTGATTTTTGCCTTGAAAATTTGGAGGCATTATTTGTATAGTAAGAGATTTGAAGTGTTTTCCGATCACAAGAGTCTGAAGTACTTGTTTACTCAGAAAGATTTGAATTTGAGGTAGAGAAGATGGATGGAGTTCATAGAGGACTATGACTATGAGTTGCATTATCATCCCAGGCAGGCCAATGTAGTGGCCGATGCTTTGAATAGGAAGTCTATTAGTAGTGTGGCCTGTATCGCTATCCGGGAATGGGAGATATTGGGTACTCTTGGTGAGTTTGACTAGCACCTTGGTGAGTTCGTTGAATTTGCGGCCTTGTTTTGTACAGTTGCACAACCTACACTTGTGAATCGAGTGTTAGAAGCGTAGAGGGGTGACCATGAGGTAGAAACCCTCCGAGAGAAGATCTCCAGTGGGAAAGTAGAACGGGGCTTGAGTGTGTGTCCTGACTTGAGTGTCAGGTACCGAGACCGTTTGTTTGTACTGGAGTCTTGTTGAGAGGAAGTGCTCTTAGGGTTTCATCATTCACGCCTTGTGGTGCATCCGAGAGACACAAAGATGTATCATGATCTGAGTCACCAGTTTTGGTGGAGAGGTATGAAGAAGGGCGTAGCCGTGTTTGTATCGAAGTGCCTTACTTGTCAGCAAGTGAAGGCCGAACATTAGAGGCCAGTGAATTTGTTGCAACCCTTGCATATAGCCGAGTGGAAATTGGAGCATATCTCGATGGATTTTGTTGTGGGCCTTCCGAGGACTCAATGGGGTAGTGATGCCATTTGGGTGGTAGTTGACCGGTTGACCTAGTCGGCATACTTTATAGCTATGTGTATAAGTGATTCAGTAAACTATCTTGCTGACCTTTATATTAGGGACATAGTGAGATTACATGGAGTCCCTATGACGATAGTTTCGGATATAGATCTGCGTTTTACAGCTCAATTGTGGCAGAGTTTGCAGAGTGCCTTGGGCACTAGATTGACCTTTAGTACTACGTATCATCCTTAGAGTGATAGGCAGTCTGAGCATACCATTCAGATCCTTGAGGATATGCTTCGAGGTTGTGTGCTTGATTTTAAGGGGTCATGGGAGAGGCACCTACCCTTAGTGGAGTTTTCCTATAACAACAGCTTTCAATTGAGTATTGGTATGGCACCGTTTGAGGCCTTGTATGGCCGACCATGTAGATCCCCTGCGTGTTGGTCTGAGGTGGGTGATGCACCTTTGTTGGGCCCAAACTTGGTGCGAGAAACGACGGAGAAAATGGCACTTATCCATAAGAGGTTAGCTACGGCTCAGAGTTGTCAGAAAAGTTACGCCGACCGTAGGAGGAGACCCTTGTCTTTTGAGGTGGGAGACCATATCACCTAGGCGGGGTTTGATGAGATTTGGAAAGAGTGGGAAGTTGTCCCCTCGGTTCATTGGTTTTTTTGAGATCCTTGAGCAGGTCGGAGAGGTTGTTTATTGGTTGGCATTGCCACCATAACTTTTCGGAGTGCATGACATGTTTCATATCAGTATGCTTCGGAAGTATGAGCCGGATCCATTGCACGTATTGGATTAGACCGACATGGAGGTAGATGAGGATGCCTCATATGAGGAGAGACCGGTGAGAGTCTTGCATAGGCAAGACCAAGTCTTGCGAGGTAAGACAATTCCCTTAGTAAAGGTATTGTGGAACCATCACGGGGTCGAGGAAGCGACTTGGGAACGAGAATTGGAAGTCCGAGAGAAGTATCCAAACTTGTTTGTTGGTGCCTGAACATGTATTGAGGTTTTCATTGTGTTAATGAGAAACATAAACATTGTATATGTTTTAACTTATGAAAAACATTGTATATGTTATGGGCATTTTGGAAACATGTATTCAAATAAGTATTGTTTATGCTTTGAGAATTACGGAATGTTGTGGGTGTTGTATCACTTTCGAAAATCATTGTATATGCCATGTAAAATTTTGAGAAATTGGACCTTGGTTTAAACATTGTATATGTTCTGGGAAATTGTAAATTTCATTTTTATATGGGACTCGTGTATCGAGTCAATGAGGATGGATGACCGGAGAATAGGTCATGGTATTGAATTTGTGAGAATAACATTATTGTGAATTGTTTAATTTTGATGTTGAACTTAATATGTAATTTCGGGGATGAAATTCTTTAAGGGGGGAGGTTATAGCGATTCCGGTTTTAACCCGTTACTTATTGTATTCCGGACTCGGGTTGGTATGGTTTTGAATAGTTATTCATATCTCTTTCCCTTGTCTTCCCCTTTATTTTGGTTATTGGGTTGTAGTTGTGTGTTTAGGACATGTTGGTTGCTTGTTTTTCCAAACTTTTATCGCCCAGATTTTGGCTTCTCCACTTGAGTGGGAATTCTTGCGCTCGAGCAGGCTTCACAAATTTTGCTCCTCCGCTCGAGTAGCCATTCTTGCGCTTGAACGGGATTTGTCAATTCTCAGCATTTCTTTTGCAGTTCTGAAATACTGGGAAAGTGCATTGGACGCTCGAGCGTCCAGTCCCACGCTTAAGCAGGGACCTTCGTCTGCAAAACTTCTGGAAATGTGCATTCCACGCTCGAGTGCTAACTTTCACACTCGAGTGGAACTTTGTGTCTGACGCTCGAGTAGGGCTTTCTACGCTCGAGCGGACTACGCATATAACAGTTCGAGAAGATGATATCCTAAGTCACTTTTTCATAGTTCTCTCTTTCTCTAAAATTTTCCAAAAAAATTGTTCTTGAGCCTCACTCTCTAGAATTAACATTCTCTCTTAGATTTCATCTAGATCCATTGATGTTTTCACCCTAGTGCCTTTCAGAAAAAGGTAGAGCTCGTCAAGATCTACATTTTGATCCAAATAGAAGTGAGTTTTGGCGTTCTTGGAATTTATCCCTTGTTTGACTCATCTTCTTCCTTTGTGGTAGGGATCTTTTCTACACATTCATATGATATTTAGCTTAGTTATGTATATTCTTGTGTAACAATGATGTGATTTGAGGTTGTTGTAAGCAAACCTAGGGTTTGGGTATATATGGAAAAAGGGATTGTTGTTAAACATGAAATACATGAATATGGGTTTTGAAAATGAAATGGTGCTGGGTCACAATGGTTGGAAATGATATTTGGGTTGATAATAGGGAAAGGGGAAGTTTTTCCCTAAAATGACTATCATGATCATTTTATAGAGATAATTGAAATTGCCATTGAAAATGTGAAATTGAGAGAGTATTGATATGAATGGTGGGATCATGTATTAACTCATTTTTTGGAAATTTGAATAAATTATCTATCATGAGATTGAACATCTATTTAGAAATAACTGTATTAGGCTTTCAGTGGAGGAGAGTTATGATTGTTGTAGAAATTGCATGAGGATTAGGTGAATTGAAAACTAATCTCTTGTTGTTTGACATTGGATATGACTATGTTTATATACATTGTACATGTATGAGTATGTGGGAGTGGAAAGGGAATGTGCTCCGTTGTTTGATGTTGTGTTTAAATACATTGCACATGTATGAATGATTGTTTGGGAGGAGAATGGGGTTGGACTCCATTATAATTAAGTTGGCCAGAGTGTCCTGGGTGAAAGTCCCGAAATTATACATGGGTGTCTAGCCCGCGGACGAAATATCCGTAAACTGGCAATTATAGTGCTTGTATAGTCTACGTTTACATGGGTCCCGTTTGACGGTAGCCCGCGGATGAAATTTTCGTGAAAGAAAAGTTTGAAGTGTTCATGCATTGTTGATGTGATGGTAGAACTAATGAGTTGAAGTCTCATTTGGATTGTTAAAGAGATAATGAAACTAGTTCATGTAATGAAATTTATGGAAATTGGTACCTTATGATTATATAAACTGTGGATATCTCTATCACTGACGTTATGTATGCATAGTGTACTTATACCTTTGCTAAGTTTCATATATTGTGCTAGATGATTTCTACTGGGCTGTGGCTCACCCTATTTGGGAATAACATTTTCAAGTGTTGGTGACTTACCTCCACCAAGGCAATAGCTTGGAGGGATATTTTGGGGGCAAGAGCTTCTTTAATTTGTATTGTATATTTTTGTCAAGCCTAGGGCTAAATATGTATGAGCTAATCTTCTTTTGTGTGACCAAGTCAAGGCTTGGAAAGATGTAAGCGAATAGGGCATTTAATTATGTTAAACCTTTTTGTATTATTAACTTCATGTAATGAAAGGACTATTTACTCTGATTCACACTGCTTTTAATATATGTTTGGGTTGTATTTATTATATTATTTTTTGGGGCGTTACAAAAACGCTCCAAAACCGTAGATCTTGAGTTTCTCTCTCTAAAACTCATATTCTCTCTACATTTTCACCTAGATTCATTGGGTTCTCTACCCTAGTGCCTCTGAGAAAAATGTAGAGCATCTCTAGAGCTCTGTTTTGGTCCGAACAATATTTGGTTTCGGCATCTTTGAAGTACCTACATTGTTGCATTGGTCTTCTAAACTTGAGGTAAGGATTTTCTACACTCTTCTATGAGTTTTAACTTTGTTATTTGTTATTGTGTACGAAATATTGAAACTTGAAATGATGTTCAGCAAACCTAGGGTTTGGGAATGTAAAATCAAATGAGGGGTTTTGTAATGTAAATGCAAAAAGGATGATTATGGGAATAGTGATGGGGTGTGTTGTGAGAATTTTTGTGATTTTGGTGCTTGGGAGGAATTTTGGACAAAAAAGGGGTTTTACCCTAAAACTTTTCAAATAATTATTTTGCATAAATAAGGAAACTGGTATTGGAAACATGAAATTGGATGAATGTTTATTTGAATGGTGGAGTTGAATATGTATTACCTCTCACATATGGAAATTTGCATAAATATGTATTAACCATGATTGTTGTAGAAATTGCATGAGAATTAGGTGAATTATAACTAATCTCTTATTGGTTGTCATTGAATATGTGTTGTAATACATTGTATGTGTATGATGTTTGGGAGGAGAAATGGGATGTACTCCATGTTTGGGAGAAGAAAGGAGATAGACTCCATTGAATTAAGTTGGCCTGTGCGTCCATGGTGAAAGTCTCGAAAACATTGTGTATACATGGGTGCCAATTCCTGTAGAAATTATTTTCGTAAAATGGCAAATGGAAATGTTTGTGTGAGAACCTTCGAGTAGTATCATCAGTTTGGTTGTTTGTAATAAATGGAAGTAACTCATGAATTGAGATAAATTAAATAGTGATATAAAACTTGGCATGGCATGGTTTAAAAAATAGTGGTAAATGATCTTGTTTGCAAAATTGTGGAGCTGAAGGCTTAATTTTTGTTATTTGTGTATTTACTCTTTTGCAGGCCTAGGGCTTTATTTGTATTGAGCATATGACTAATTTTGTTGTAACCAAGTACGGTCTTGGAAAGATGTAAACCATTCGGCCATATTAATATCTGTTTAGTTTTCATTCCTTATCACTTCTTATAACACATGTTATAGATTCAGGATGAACAATTTATGAATGCATATTGCACGTGTCACCTTTTGTATATTGACTCTGATTAATAGAAGCTTATTATTTTATTCATATCACTTTGTACTAGTGTTTGGAGTTGGATTCTTGTAATTATTTTGAGGGGAGTGATAGCTTGAGCCAAGACCACTCGAGCGTAAGAAACACCGGTCGAGCAAAGAACACTACCCTCCCAGTATCTTTGCAGACTTGCAAAAGTACTGGAAGTTCTCAAAGACCGATCGAGCGAACAAAGGACTGCTCAAGCAAACTGACCAAAATCTGGCCAACAGTTCTATTGAAAAAAACAACTCCTAACTTGTTCCAAATGCAATAACGACAAACTCAACAAGAAACAAAATGAATGAAGATATGAACAACCATTCAAGAATAGGAATCCCGAATTCAAAACAATAAATGGGTCAGGTTCAAACTAGAATTGTAATAGTTCATTTCTTATTTAATTTAATATTCATTTTCTTAGCATATATATTTACGTTAAGATGGTAAAACAAATCAAATTATTTGAACTCAAAACATGATATCCAATATTTAATGTTTTTTCAAATATTCAATATTTAAATATTTTTAAATGAACTACAAATCAAGATTAGGCAAATTACAAAACCAATATTTAAATATTTTTTAATGAACTCCAAATCAAGATTAGGAAATTACAATTTTGGACATAATTTTAGCCAAATAAAACCATATTAAGATTCATATTCAAAATAAAAATAGTGTTAAATTTAGAATTCATGCATATTTTAGTTTATGTAATATTGTAATTTCCATTGTAGGGCCCTAACATGTCCACCTTCAAATTATTTTACTTTTATTTGGATTTGGATAGAAAGAGAATACTCAAATAAGTTTCAAATTTAAAATTGTAATTGAAAAGGAATTTTAATTCTTTTTGTGTGCACGCTTTCCCATGGCCAGGGTTAATAAAATAAATTAGGAAAATCAAACCTGGTGGTTGAACAAGGGTTGTGCTTCAGATCTTGTAGGCCAGTTGTAGAAACTTTTAAGGCTCACCAACATAGAAAGATTAAGAGTTATTAATTGAGAGAACACGATGATATCATTACTAGTGGTTCCATTTTCCTTTTCTTTCTCCATCACTATGACTTCCATCTTTGGACAATTATCTATGCTGAATCTTTTCAGATTTTGCAGTTGTGGGAGCATATTGAACTGAACCACATGTACCAATTTCTCACAATTAGAAACCTTGATATGTTTAAGTTGGTAGAAGGACTTTGATTCATTTTCTGAGGCTATGAGTAATTGCTTCTCCCATAACTCTATTATGTTAGGCAATTTCTGAATTACCAATTTCTCCAGGATGGGGAAAGCAACTTGTAAAGTAATTTACAACACTTGTAGTTAGTGACAGTTACAAAATTGTGGATAAGCAACAATTGATAATTACAACAGTTTCCAAATGCGTGCTCTGATCAAGTATGAGTGGAAATGCAAAGCAATAGGTGAGGAAATTGATAATTGCATATCTCCATATTCTTTTGAAATATTTATCGTATTGCTTAATTATTAACTAAGCAACTTTTTATTACGACCTCTTCACATTGCTTTCCATCTTTCATCATTATTTTTGTATTTGCCTTTAATAATTTGTGTTCCATAATCTTATTAGTTACTTTTTAGCTAAGGCAAATTATGTTGTAGATCTGAGTATTAGACCTATGAAAAAGAAGAAAATTTTATTTTTAAAATTCGCCACGGTGCCTTGATAATTTGTTATATTGATTATATCTTACTAATTTACTATTCATTTTCTTGGCATATCTATATAAGGTAAGATGGTAAAACAAACCAAATTATTTTAACTCAAAATACGATGTGATAACCCTCATTCTTGTCTTGGCTATGTTCATGTGTGTTTGCATGATTTTGTCTTGTTAAGCTTGCATTTGCAGACTCAGACTTGTTTTGCCTAGGTAAAGGTCCTTGTCTTTGTCTTGATGCTATCGTGTTTTGCCTAAGTATTATATGCATACTTTGTTCCTTGCTTGGTGCTGTCTCAAGCCTAGGTCATCTTAAGCCTAGGTCATCTCAAGCCTAGGTCATCTATCCTTGCTGTCTCAAGCCTAGGTCATATCTTTGAACCTCTTACACCTAGGCCGTTGAGTGCCAACACCTAGGACCATCTTGGAACCACTTTGGTTGACCTCCACCTTCACCTAGGCATATTGTCCGAGATGTTCATCACCTAGGCCGAGGTTTGTATCATCTAGGCCGAGATGTTATCAGCTAGGTGTCCTAGATCTTTGATCCTTACACCTAGTGATCTTGTTCCTGGACTGGTATGACCTAGGCCAAGGTGTGGCACATCTAGGCCGAGGCGTGGCACATCTAGGCCAATTGTTATCTTTCCTAGCCGAGATCAATGAAACCTTCTTGTCCGAAGCCTATATCCTAATCTGAGATCATTGCATTGTCAGAGTGGCCATGCCATCTTACTTGTCATACACACTTTGTCATACTCTTATCTTTTCATTCTGGCACCTTTTTGGAGGGGATCCAATCCGATGATGCCACGTGTCCCAGAAGTGAGTAATAGCCAGCTAGTAGTGAGAAACCCATATCATTTTGTCATATCCTACCCTTGAAGAGAGAGAAGCTCTAGGAAGAGGGAAGAAGAAGTTCTTAGAGTGAGAATAGATTTCCAAGCTTGATCTTCACACCTTGGACCGTTAGATTCGTGTTTTGAGGTTAGAATCTTGATCTACTCTCATTGTTCTTTATATTGATCTAATCACATTGCCTAATCTGGCATGATTCATAAGCCATGCATTGATTTAAAGTTTGTTTTAGAGAAAGAAAATGATGTTCTTGTATTCTTCAAGAAAAGCTTTGTTTTCATTCGAAAGTTTGTTACAAATTCCATGTTTTTGTGTTTGTTTTCATGAAATCTTCAAATATGGGTACCCAGGTCCATGTTTTTGAACTCATATCATGAAATCTCAGATTTTGAATAACAAGTTATGATTTTAGCATTCATGTTCTTCATGTTCTTCAAGGAAGAAACCCAGATTTCCAAACTTCATTTCCCTAAGTGTGGTCACTGAGACCACTCTTGCCTAGATCTCACACCTAAGCCGAGCATCGTATCTCACCTTGGCCTACCTTGCATGATCACTTGCACCTTAGCCTATCTTGCATGCACACCTAGGCCGACCACCACACACCTAGGCCGACCATGGTACACCCTTGCCGGCACCTTGTAACATCTCGGCAAGCAGCCACACACCTAGGCCTAGGAGACTACACCTCGGCCAAAAGGTGTGGGACCTCGGCCAAGACTCCCTGAGTTCACCTAGCTAGGCCATTTTGGCCTAGATCATCTCTGTGCATCCATTCAGAGACCTGGTTAGTACCCAGCATGTTTTCCCTAGAAGAAAAACAGTGTTTTGACTCCCAGTACATGTTTTGCTTTGTCTTGACTTGGTTTTGGAAAGAAATGCCGAGATCATTTTCATTCATGTAAAGCTTGTTTTAAGAATGCTTGGATTCTTGCCTTAATCCCTACACCCGAAGAGCTATGTGAGTGGTATTTTTAATAAAGTTATGTTATAATGTTTTGATAAAAGCTTTGCTTTGTTTTGGTTTGTAAAAGTATTTGATCAAGTACGAATGATTATCCACTAGTTTTTGTATCAAGTATTATGTTTGTTTTGATGACATTCTTGAAAGGTCCTTTCTTGCTAGCGGACATTAAGCCTATGTATCACCTTTGTTGAGATATCTCTTTTGCCACCGACGGTCTTGTACGGGTGGGTTTGTCTAATCGATTTCAGGTCGGCCACCAACGGTCGTGAACGGGTGTGCTTCGATTCCGAGATGATTATTCCCTTGTTTTGCCACCGACGGTTTTCCGGGTGGGTTGTCTAACTGATTCCGGGTCGGCCACTGACGATCGTGAATGGGTGTGCTTCGATTCCGGGACGGTTATTCCCTTGTTTTGTTAGGAATGTCATCCCTTGGTATTATGTAGATATTATTAAACATCCAAGAAGCTTTGAAAGAATTTCATTGATGAACTTGATTCATCACATGTTTTCTTACAAGCTATGATATGTATTGTTTTGATAAAGATCTCGGATATCATTCATTCAAACCTTTATTACTTATATCATTCACTGAGTATCCAAGCTCACTCTCCCCTTTATATATATGTAGGTTGCGATCAAGAAGGCGGTGTCGCCTAAGATGTTGTTTGCAACTTTGTTTTGGATTCATGTTTTGCTAGCATCTTGGAGATTATGCTTCTCAGCTTTTGGTTCATTTCTTTTGTATATTTTGGCTTGAGAAGCCTTTTGATCAAGATGTAACATGTACTTTATTTTATTTGTATCCAAGTTGTAAACAATGTTAAAATGTATGTCATTTCATTCAATCTATGCCAACTCTTATGGACTAATTAGATTTAAATTTATTGCTTCCGCACATGTAAGCCCCATATGTATACTTCGATTGTGTGAATCTTTGTGAGTTGGCCTTTGGTAATCTCGGATTACTGGCCATCATGGCACCATTCTACTAGGGGCGGAATGGGGTCGTGACATACGATATCCAATATTTAAAGATTTTTTTAAATATCTAGTAGTTAAATATTTTTTTAATGAACTCCAAATCAAGATTAGGCAGATTACAAAACCAATAGTTAAATATTTTTTTAATGAACTTCAAATCAAGATTAGCAAATTACAATTTTGGACATAATTATAGCCAAATAAAATCATATAAAGATTCATATTCAAAATAAAAATATAGTGTTAAATTTAGAATTCATACATATTTTTGTTTGGGTACTATTGTAATTTCCATCGCAGGCCCCTAGCATGTCCACATTCAAATTATTTTACTTTTATTTGGATTTTGATAGAAAGAGAATATTCAAATAAGTTTCAAATTTAAAATTGTAAATGAAAAGGAATTTTTATTTTTATTTTTTGTGTGCACGCTTTCCCATTGCCAGGGTAAATAAAATAAATTAGGAAAATCAAACCTGGTGGTTGAACAAGGGCTGTACTTCAGATCTTGTAGGCCAGTTGTAGAAACTTTTAAGGCTCACCAACTCAGAAAGATTAAGAGTTTTTAATTGAGAGAACATGATGATATGATTACTGGTGGTTGCTTTTTCTTTTTCTTTCTCCATGACTATCGCTTCCATCTTTGGACAATTATCTACCTTGAATCTTTTCAGATTTTGTAGTCGTGGGAGCATATTGAAATGAACCACTTGTACCAATTTCTCACAATTAGAAACCTTGATATTTTTCAATTGGCAAAAGGACTTTGATTCATTTTCTGAGGCTATGACTAATTGCTTCTGCCATATCTCTATTATGTTAGGCAATTTCTGAATTTCCAATTCCTCCAAGACGGGGAAAGTAACCTATAAAGTAATTTACAACACTTGTAGTTAGTGACTGTTACAAAATTGTGGCTAAGCAATGATTGATATTTGCAACAGTTTCCAAATGTGTGCTCTGATCATGTATGAATGGAAAGGAAAAGCAATAGGCAAGCAAATTGATAATTGCATATCACCATATTCTTTTGAAATATTTATAGTTTTGCTTAATTATTAACTAAGCAACTTTTTGTTATGACCTTTTCACATTGCTTTCCATCTTTCATCCTTATTTTTCTATTTGCCGTTAATAATTTGTGTTCCATAATCTTGTCAGTTATTTTTTAGGTAAGGCAAATTATGTTGTAGATCTGAGTGTCAGACCTATGGAAAAGAAGAAAATTTTATTTTAAAAATTCACTGTGATGCCGCGATGCAATGATGATTTTTTATATTTATAATTTCTTATTTAATTTAATATTCATTTTCATGTATATCTATTTATGTTAAGATGGTAAAACAAATCAAATTATTTGAACTCGAAATATGATATCCAATATTTCAATTTTTTTTTAATGAAATCCAAATCACGATTAGGCAAATTACAAAACCAATAGTTAAATATTTTTTTAATGGACTCCAAATCAATATTAGGCAAATTACAATTTTGGACATAATTTTAGCAAAATAAAATCATATTAAGATTCATATTCAAAATAAAAATATAGTGTTAAATTTAGAATTCATATATATTTTTGTGTGGGTAATATTGTAATTTCCATCGTCGGCTCCTAGCATGTCCACCTTCAAATTATTTTACTAGCATGTCCACCTTCAAATTATTTTACTTTTATTTGGATTTGGATAAAAAAAGAATATTAAAATAACTTTCAAATTTAAAATTATAATTGAAAAGGAATTTTAATTTTTTTTGGTGTGCACGCTTTCCCATGGCCAGGGTTAATAAAATAAATTAGGAAATTCAAACCTGGTGGTTGAACAAGGGTTGTGCTTCAGATCTTGTTGGCCAGTTGTAGAAACTTTTAAGGCTCACCAACTCAAAAAGATAAAGAGTTTTTAATTGAGAGAACACAATGTTATCATTACAAGTGGTCCCTATTTCTTTTTCTTTCTCTGTGACTATTGCTTCCATCTTTGGACAATTATGTACGATGAATTTTTTCAGATTTTGCAGTCGTGGGAGCATATTGAACTGAACCACTTGTACCAATTTCTCACAATTAGAAACCTCGATATCTTTCATTAGGCAGAAGGACTTTGATTTGTTTTCGGAGGCTATGAGTGATTGCTCCTCCCATATCTCTATTATGTTAGGCAATTTCTGAATTACCAATTCCTCCAAGACGGGGAAAGCAACCTGTAAAGTAATGAACAACACTTGTAGTTTGTGACTATCACAAAATTGTGGATAACAAACATTTGATAATTGCAACAGTTTCCAAATGCATTATCTGATCATGTATGAGTGGAAATGAAAAGCAATAGGCAAGCAAATGGATAATTGCATATCTCCATATTCTTTTGAAATATTTTTTTGTATTGCTTCATTATTAACTAAGCAACTTTTTGTTCTGACCTTTTCACATTGCTTTCCATCTTTCATCATTATTTTTCTATTTGCCCTTAATAATTTGTATTCCATAATCTTTAGTAGTAATTTTTTGGACAAGGAAAATTATGTTGTAGATTTGAGTATTAGACCTATGAAAAAGAAGAAAATTTTATTTTAAAAATTCACTACGGTGCCTTGATAATTTTTTATATTGATAATTTCTTTTTTAATTTAATATTCATTTTCTTGGCATATCTATTGAATATTCATTTTCTTGGCATTTCTATTTAAGCGAAGATGGTAAAACAAATCAAATTATTTCAACTCGACATATGATATCCAATATTTAAATATATTTTTTTAAATATCCAATATTTAAATATTTTTTTAGTGAAATCCAAATCAAGTTTAGGCAAATTACAAAACCGATATTTAATTTTTTTTTTTAAGGAACTCCAAAGCAGGATTTGGCAAATTACAATTTTGGACGAAATTTTAGCCAAATAAAATCATATTACGATTCACATTCCAAATAAAAATATAGTGTTAAATTTAAAATTTATACATATTTTTATGTGGGTAATATTGTAATTTCCATCGCAGGCCCCCAGTATGTCCACTTTCAAATTATTTTACTTTTATTTGGATTTGGATAGAAAGAGAATATTCAAATAAGTTTCAAATCTAAAATTGTAATTGAAAAGGAATTCTAATTTTTTCTTGTGTACACGCTTTCCCATGGCCACATTTAATAAAATAAATTAGGAAAATCAAACCTGGTGGTTGAACAAGGGTTGTGATTCAGATCTTGTAGGCCAGTTGTAGAAACTTTTAAGGCTCACCAACTCAGAAAGATTAAGAGTTGTTAATTGAGAGAACACAATGTTATCATTACTGGTGGTTCCTTCTTCTTTTCCTTTCTGCGTGACTATCGCTTCCATCTTTGGACAATTATCTACGTTGAATCTTTTCAGATTTTGCAGTTGTGGAAGCATATTGAACTGAACCACTTGTACCAATTTCTCACAATTAGAAACCTTGATATCTTTCAGTTGGCATAAGGACTTTGATTTCTTTTCGGAGGCTATGAGTAATTGCTTCTCCCATATCTCTGTTACATTAGGCAATTTTTGAATTACCAATTCCTCCAAGATGGGGAAAGCAACCTGTAAAGTAATTTACAACACTTGTAGTTAGTGACTGTTACAAAATTGTGGATAAACAACAACTGATAATTGCAACAATTTCCAAATGCATGCTCTGATCATGTGTGAGTGGAAATGAAAAGCAATAGGCAAGCAAATGGATAAATGCATATCTCCATATTCTTTTAAAATATTTATTGTATTGCTTAATTCTTAGCTAAGCAACTTTTTGTTATGACCTCTTCACATTGCTTTCAATCTTTTATCGTTATTTTTCTATTTTCCCTTAATAATTTGTGTTCCATAATCTTATTAGTTTTTTTTTTTTAGGTAAGGCAAATTATGTTGTAGATCTGAGTATTAGACCTATGAAGAAGAAGAAAAATTTATTTTAAAAATTCACCACGGTGCCCTGATAATTTTTTATATTGATAATTTCTTATTTAATTTAATATTCATTTTCTTGGCATATCTATTTAAGGTAAGATGGTAAAACAAACCAAATTATTTGAATTCGAAATATGATATTCAATACGATATCAAAGACTTAAATATTTTTTTAAGTATCTAGTATTTAAATACTTTTTTAATGAACTCCAAATTAAGATTAGGCAAATTACAATTTTGGACATAATTTTAGCAAAATGAAATCATATAAAGATTCATATTCAAAACAAAAATATAGTGTTAAATTTAGAATTCATACATATTTTTGTTTGGGTACGATTGTAATTTCCATCGTAGGCCCCTAGCACGTCAACCTTCAAATTATTTTACTTTTATTGAGATTTGGATGGAAAAAGAATATTCAAATAAGTTTCAAATTTAAAATTGTAATTGAAAAGGAATTTGTGTGTGTGTGTGTGTGTGTGTGTGTGCATGCTTTCCCATGGCCAGGGTTAATAAAATAAATTAGGAAAGTCAAACCTGGTGGTTGAATATAGCGATCCCGGGTTTTACCCCTTGTTGTACAGTGATCCGGACTTAGGTTCCGTGGGGTTGATTATTGTATTTATGTCGTTTGCACCCTCTACTCTTTATTTATGAGTCTTGGGTTGTGTTGGGAAGGTTTGGAATAGGTTGGTTGAGCTTAGGAACCAAGTCTAGTTGTCCAGTTTTTGGCTTGTCCGCTCGAGCGGGACTTTTTACGCTCGAGCGGGGACCCTTTTGTTTCTTGTCCGCTCGAGCGGGGGTTTGGCCGCTCGAGCGAGAGTCTGTGTGTGCCGCTCGAGCGGGGAGCTGGACGCTCGAGCGGGGACCTGTCTGCAAAAGTTGTGGGAGCGTGCATCCACCGCTCGAGTGGGAGATTGGACGCTCGAGCGGGGATCTGTGAGTGACGCTCGAGCGGGGCTTTTGCCGCTCGAGCGGGGCGTCTGTTATTTAAATCTGAGCTTCAGCTTTTTGGCTCACTTTTTCACACCCGTTTCTCTCTCTTACTTTTCCAAAAAGCCATTTGAGAGCTCCTCTCTCTAAAACCATAACTTCTCTCTAAGTATTGATCTAGCTAGGGTGTTTTTCTCACCTTTGGTCTTCACAAAAGTTGGGTTGATCGTCAAGGGCTTTTCTTTGATCCGAAAATTTCGAGTTTTGGAGCACGTTGGGTTTCGTCATCTTCTTCCTTTGGGCTCCGAATTTGAGGTAGGGATAACCTACTCCATCTTATGAGTTTTGTCTTTGAATTTTAGCATTTTGATATGTTGGGGGTTGTTGGGTAATTTTGGAAAAGTTTGGGTCTTTTGTGTAATTTTACAAAAGTTGGGGTTTTATTTATAATAAACCTACATGCATGTTAGGCATAGAGAAATGAGATTAATGTTAGAACATTGATGGAATTGGAACCTTTGGGTTGTTTTGTGAATTATGGTAATTTACCCTAATTAGTTTAATTAATTAATGTATATAATTAATTAAAGAAAATGAGAAATTGAATTGAGAATGTGGAAATTGGGAATGTATGGGACTAAAGGGTGTAGTTGAATCTTTTATTGCTCACCTAATTAAAATGTTGATATATTATCCATTTGTGCATTTATTTCCTGTTTAGAAATAATTGCTTTGGGCTACCGGTGGCGGGTAGTGTTGATTGTTGTAGACAATGCATGATGATTAGGCAAACTAAAACTAATCAATTGGATGTGTCATAGAGTATGACGGTTGGTAGAATACATTAACTTTATGTATTGATTGATTGTGCATGTGACCAATGTGTTTATATGCACTATGTGTAGACAGTTGCTAGAATACATTAACTTTATGTATTGATTGATTGCGTATATGATTCTGTGCTTATATGCATTGCTTGTGTATGGGAGGAGATGGGGGATGTACTCCACGGTTTAGGGGAAGATGGGGGATGTACCTCTAAACCGGTTAATGGTTATGGGAAGATGGGGGATGGACCCGGGGATGCAGCTCATATGCTTATCAATTGAAGTGTTGTTTGTTTGATTTGATATAGCACTAACATGTCTATCATCATCATTTTGTGAAGTACAGAAGTATTTGGATTGATTTGATATAGCACTAAAATGTATATCGTTATCAATTGTGAAGTATAGAAATGTTTCTATGTTAAGTTGATACAGCACCAATATGTGTATCATAGGTAAAGTATGGAAGTGGTTTATGTATTAGTGATACAACACCAAAATGTGTATCCACCTTGGATTTCGAAAGTGTTCTAGTGGTGAACTAAAATCTCATCAAATGTTTAGGCCAGAGTACTGAGCCCTGTTTTCAAACTCAAAGTTGAATAAAAAATGGAAAGTGAAGTGTAGCATAGACTTGATTGTCATGGAATTGTAGTAAGATGTAAATGAATGTATCAGTGTTGACCATCTATCAGTTGCTAATCTTTTAGTCATTGTTCATAGTTGGTTTAGTATATTTCTACTGGGCTGTGGCTCACCCTATATGGGAACATCATTTTCAGGTACAAGTAGCATGCCACCTCCAAGGACATCGCCTGGGAGGCTAGAAGCAGGCAGACGTTTGTGGTTTTGTTACCTTTTGTTGTACTACATGTAAATTTCAAGCCAAGGGCTTAATGTGTAGTTGAGTTAGTACTCTCCTCATTGTAACCAAGTGTTAGCTTGGAAAGCTGTAAACCCATAAGGCATTTGCTTCTGTTGTTAATATGTAATGCTTCTTGTAAAGAATTACTCTGTGGAATAGATTGATGTTTGTCTCTCATGTCAATGCATGTTTAAATTGTTGGGTTTAATGTTATTATTTTGAGGGCGTGACAACTTGGTATCAGAGCGTACCAGGTTCGAATACTTTGGGTACGTGGGAAGTGATTAGGATCACAATGGGTTTGTCTCGCTTGTTAGAGACTTAGATGTAATGTTATGTGCTTATGTGATAACATGTTTATGTGACTATTTGGGTATGGGATTTAATTTCTTGGATGTTGATTGGATCCTTGGGTTTCTGGGAGTCCTGTTGGAAAGGCACCTGATCAATGCTGTTTCTAACTGGAACTCTAGTAATGCTTCGGGACTATCATTATCCGGAAATGAAATTCGTAAGTGCTTATGTGTTTATGTGCTTACGTGGAGTGAATTACAGTTGTCCATGCATTAGGACGCGAGTGTTTAGTTTCGGCACATTGATGAATGTGCTAATATCCTTTGTCACTTTTACTAGGATGCTTAGGCGAGGAAGTTGTGATTTCCCTCCTTCCGCTAGGGAAGAGTTACGGAAAGAGTTTGTGGAGTTACGCCAAGGTACTACACCTTTGGTGCGGCTTGAAAGATGGTTTGCTAACCTGTCAAGGTTTGCTCCAGAGTTGGTGGAGACGGAGGAACTGCGTTGTGCAGAGTTTGAGAGTAAGCTGTGTGACGACATCCGTGTAAGGATTGCGGGGTCTTGGCATAGGAGTCACAGTGTGCTTGTTAGGGCTGCGACTCATGTGGAGGCAGCGGTGCTAGCTATGGGCCAGAGTGGAGAGGAGGCCGTTTCGGCGACTCCTGTGATTCAGGGTGTTAATAGGCCTTTTAAGAGGCAGAGGGGTTTAAACCCGCCACAGGGAGGTCGGGCTAAAGCTACCCTTCCAGTGTCGGATTTGGGTTCGGGAGAAGGTAAACAGAGGAGTGTCATTTGTTTCAAATGTGGTCTACTGGGCCACAAGGCTTCGGTTTGCCCACAGAGGAAGGGGGCGGGGTTAGCAGTTCAACCAGTAGTTGTACCACCAGGATTATCTAACCAGCCGGGTTTTGGGCCGACTAAAAGTTCAGTGGGGAGACAGTTGTTGGGGCCTTCATCAGCTCGGGTTTCGAACCAGGCTCGTTCTCAGGAGCCGCTTACTTGTTGGGTGTGTAATCAGCCGGGTCATATCCGACGTTTCTGTACTCAGCCAAGGGCTTCTTTGGGGGTTTTACAACCTAGTCGGGTCCAGCCTTGTTCGACTGGGCCGGGGCAGTACCGTTTTGGGGGTCAAACAGGCCAGATTTCGAGGGCCTCAGTGGGGTCGAGTTCCCAAGCTCCAGTTGGGGGAGATTCACAGTTGTTCCTGGTGTGGCCGGTTGGGGCACATCAGTAGTCTGTGTTCATGGCTTGTAAGCTCATAGAATATCTTCGGTCAGAGAATGACTAACTTTTGAGGTCCAGTGAGGGGCGGTAGTAGTGGTAATACCGAGGGGTTGGTTTTGTTTTGACTAGTCCATTTTGTAACCGGTGAATTATCGTTTTGTGACCATTGGGTTCTATTGTGTAACCAATGTGTTTTGGGAATGTTGAAACATCTAAACTGTTTGTTTATATATACATATGCTTGGTTTGTTAATTTCTTTGGATTGGGTGGATTGGAACATGTTATAGTTCTAAAGTTTTATTAATGTGATAGGTTGTTGTGAGACCATAAAATCTTTGGTAATAATGCATTCTTATGCGTGTGATTTGGTTTTGGGAAAATGAGAGCTGATGAGCCATGGTTTCAAATTTGAAAGGATTACTGAGGGACGCGTATCTTAATCAGTAGTACAAGGGGGCGAGAACGGTTATACTTACCAAGTGTTCGAAATTTCATTAGTGTTATCTAATTGATTCTTATGTGTGTGGAAGCGATATTAGTCTGCTGTCGCGAGAACTCCTCGAGGGGATGTGAAGTATGAGATTAATACCAGGTATAGTATGTGTTTAACATGGTATTTTGCGATGAGCATAGCGCATAATCTTGTCAGGATTAGACTTGTACCTTCGTGGTAGGTAACGTTGCCGTATTGGCATGTGTAATGATTGGTCGTTTTGATAGAGGGGTGTGGCTGTTGACATCGGGAGTGGTGTGTTGTGAGCAGATGGGCTATATCTCGGGTAGTAGCTTATAGGCGTTTCCTAAGTTTTTGGACTTCCTTACTTTGATCGAAAGTGATAGGTTTGTACCTTAACACTGGTTAGGTCGGGAGATGCTATTGTGAGGATTGATTAGGTGTATGGCTCGTGGTTGGGGTGTGACCCATGAGTCGAGTCGCTGTGGTAAGTCTTTTGCGAAGGAAGGTTTGGGATGGTAATGAGAAAGTTGAGGACTTCTACTCCTCTGGGAATTTAGAATGGCGCACCTTAGAAAGCCTTATCAGCAACATGCAACGGTGTCGGGGTTGGTTCACTGTGGTTGTCTAGCAATAGCATTGGCTAGTGGTTTGGCACGGAGGCTGGGTGTCTTGATTGTACTCGCGGGGTGAGTGACAAATAAGGGTTGGAATGAAGGGTGGACCCCATAGGTCATTGGTGGATGAAGGTACTATGTTAGTTTGTGTTCGGTATGAACGGTTACTTGGTAGTGCTGAATGTCACGGTGTAGCAAACCCTGTCAGTTGACTCAGTACGGGGGAAAGGGTGTGCGAATTTTTTTTTTTTATTCCGAGTTCAGTCGAGATGGTGAGTGAAATCTCTAAATGAGGGAGTTTTGCACAGTACAAGGCGTGTTAGTGTGTGATTCGTATGTTGTGTTTGGATGATGGATAGAAGAGAGTCAGCCTTAGAAGATCCCAGAAGTATGCCATGGTAAGACTATAGTACGGTTTCTGATTTAAATCAAGGAGTTGTTTGGTTGGTAAAGTTAGGCCACTTTGGCATAAGTGTCCGTCATCCAGTTTAGACAGTGGTAACGCAAGTGAAGTAGGAGGTTGTGAGGAGTGAGTGGAGCACTCGGTTAGAATCATCTTGACTCGTTCGGTTCTTATTTGTGCGTTGTAAGGCACGAGGGTGTGCAATGTTATCCTTTAGGTCGTTGCGTTGTTGGGAACTTCAAACGTTCAAGATTCCCTTTCTTGGAAGTTCTGTTTTGAGTATAGTGTCATCAACGTGAGTATGACGTGTTTTCGGTAGGTGGCGACATAGACCTGAATATTTTATGGGGTAGTAGGTACCAAACATTGGTTTAGGTACTGTCGGTAGTCGAGACGTAGTAAACATCTCAGAGCACAGTATTGGTTACGTGGGTTGTACTGTACCATTGTTATCAGGCCTTGGAGGGTGGGATCTTCCTATCAATTGAGATTTTGTGGAAACGTAGTGGAGTCAAGTATCTGGATCCATTGGTAGGTATTTGAGCGTATGTTGAATATCTTGTTGTATGGATGAAATGTACGAATATTACATGTGTTTCAGTCTATGGTAATATTTTGGAAGTTAATTTAGCATTATATATATTAAATGTGATGTGGAATGCAAATGTATCATTAATAATGAATGTGTTTCGGAATTATGAACCATGCATATTAGAAGTTATTGATTTTGATAGAAATGCATGTCAATATTGCATGTTATAGCATATATTGTAAATTGTCTCTTGAATAGAGATAGGATAACCGGTAATGGGTTAGGTTGTTAAATACCAAACTGGGTATTGAGGAGAAATTGATTTAATTCAAAGGTCATGGGGAATTGCCATGAGAGGACTCGACTAAATCAAATGAGAATGGTTATACGTTATGAATAACACCGTGTTTATGAAAAATGTTTACAAAACTCTTGGATTTCGCATGAGAAATGCAAAATTTATTTTGGAATGTTAATGATGAAAACTTAATTATTTTTGAGAAAATGCCTTTTAATCAGAGAAAATTTTCTTTATAGTCATACAAAAGCTTGTACTGGTTGTTTCATTCGGCTTGTGATTGTTGAGTAGCGACTTAGCTTGGAGCGCTAGTCAGTTGTTTTGGTGAGTATCTCGGAGAGGGTTTGGTTTTGTTGAAGTTTCATATTCCCGGGTGTTGTCTTCTTTTGGGGCATGTTTCCTTGTTAAGCCTTCCCATATGCGAGGGTAAGTAGGAAATCAGTGGCAAGTTTAACTCATTTGTGTTGTGAGCTTTGTGATCAGTTGGTCTCGTGCTTTGTCGTTTCCTTAATTTCGGGGACGAAATTCTTTAAGGGGGGGAGGTTATAGTGATCCCGGGTTTTACCCCTTGTTGTACAGTGATCCGGACTTAGGTTCCGTGGGGTTGATTATTGTATTTATGTCGTTTGCACCCTCTACTCTTTATTTATGAGTCTTGGGTTGTGTTGGGAAGGTTTGGAACAGGTTGGTTGAGCTTAGGAACCAAGTCTAGTTGTCCAGTTTTTGGCTTGTCCGCTCGAGCGGGACTTTTTACGCTCGAGCAGGGACCCTTTTGTTTCTTGTCCGCTCGAGCGGGAGTTTGGGCGCTCGAGCGGGGAATACACCCATCCAGTATTTCCTGTGTAGTGTCGGGCGCTCGAGCGGGGGTTTGGCCGCTCGAGCGAGAGTCTGTGTGTGCCGCTCGAGCGGGGAGCTAGACGCTCGAGCAGGGACCTGTCTGCAAAAGTTGTGGGAGCGTGCATCCACCGCTCGAGTGGGAGATTGGACGCTCGAGCGGGGATCTGTGAGTGACGCTCGAGCGGGGCTTTTGCCGCTCGAGCGGGGCGTCTGTTATTTAAATCTGAGCTTCAGCTTTTTGGCTCACTTTTTCACACCCGTTTCTCTCTCTTACTTTTCCAAAAAGCCATTTGAGAGCTCCTCTCTCTAAAACCATAACTTCTCTCTAAGTATTGATCTAGCTAGGGTGTTTTTCTCACCTTTGGTCTTCACAAAAGTTGGGTTGATCGTCAAGGGCTTTTCTTTGATCCGAAAATTTCGAGTTTTGGAGCACGTTGGGTTTCGTCATCTTCTTCCTTTGGGCTCCGAATTTGAGGTAGGGATAACCTACTCCATCTTATGAGTTTTGTCTTTGAATTTTAGCATTTTGATATGTTGGGGGTTGTTGGGTAATTTTGGAAAAGTTTGGGTCTTTTGTGTAATTTTACAAAAGTTGGGGTTTTATTTATAATAAACCTACATGCATGTTAGGCATAGAGAAATGAGATTAATGTTAGAACATTGATGGAATTGGAACCTTTGGGTTGTTTTGTGAATTATGGTAATTTACCCTAATTAGTTTAATTAATTAATGTATATAATTAATTAAAGAAAATGAGAAATTGAATTGAGAATGTGGAAATTGGGAATGTATGGGACTAAAGGGTGTAGTTGAATCTTTTATTGCTCACCTAATTAAAATGTTGATATATTATCCATTTGTGCATTTATTTCCTGTTTAGAAATAATTGCTTTGGGCTACCGGTGGCGGGTAGTGTTGATTGTTGTAGACAATGCATGATGATTAGGCAAACTAAAACTAATCAATTGGATGTGTCATAGAGTATGACGGTTGGTAGAATACATTAACTTTATGTATTGATTGATTGTGCATGTGACCAATGTGTTTATATGCACTATGTGTAGACAGTTGCTAGAATACATTAACTTTATGTATTGATTGATTGCGTATATGATTCTGTGCTTATATGCATTGCTTGTGTATGGGAGGAGATGGGGGATGTACTCCACGGTTTAGGGGAAGATGGGGGATGTACCTCTAAACCGGTTAATGGTTATGGGAAGATGGGGGATGGACCCGGGGATGCAGCTCATATGCTCTCCCATTGTAGTTATGATACAGCTCATATGCTTATCAATTGAAGTGTTGTTTGTTTGATTTGATATAGCACTAACATGTATATCATCATCATTTTGTGAAGTACGGAAGTATTTGGATTGATTTGATATAGCACTAAAATGTATATCGTTATCAATTGTGAAGTATAGAAATGTTTCTATGTTAAGTTGATACAGCACCAATATGTGTATCATAGGTAAAGTATGGAAGTGGTTTATGTGTTAGTGATACAACACCAAAATGTGTATCCACCTTGGATTTCGAAAGTGTTCTAGTGGTGAACTAAAATCTCATCAAATGTTTAGGCTAGAGTACTGAGCCCTGTTTTCAAACTCAAAGTTGAATAAGAAATGGAAAGTGAAGTGTAGCATAGACTTGATTGTCATGGAATTGTAGTAAGATGTAAATGAATGTATCAGTGTTGACCATCTATCAGTTGCTAATCTTTTAGTCATTGTTCATAGTTGGTTTAGTGTATTTCTACTAGGCTGTGGCTCACCCTATATGGGAACATCATTTTCAGGTACAAGTAGCATGCCACCTCCAAGGACATCGCTTGGGAGGCTAGAAGCAGGCAGACGTTTGTGGTTTTGTTACCTTTTGTTGTACTACATGTAAATTTCAAGCCAAGGGCTTAATGTGTAGTTAAGTTAGTACTCTCCTCATTGTAACCAAGTGTTAGCTTGGAAAGCTGTAAACCCATAAGGCATTTGCTTCTGTTGTTAATATGTAATGCTTCTTGTAAAGAATTACTTTGTGGAATAGATTGATGTTTGTCTCTCATGTCAATGCATGTTTAAATTGTTGGGTTTAATGTTATTATTTTGAGGGCGTGACATTGAACAAGGGCTATGCTTCAGATCTTGTAGGCCAGTTGTAGAAACTTTTAAGGCTCCCCAACTCAAAAAGATTGAGAGTTTTTAATTGAGAGAACACGATGATATCATTACTGATGGTTCCATTTTCTTTTTCTTTCTCTGTGACTATCACTTCCATCTTTGGACAATTATCTACGTTGAATCTTTTCAGATTTTGTAGTCGTGGGAGAATATTGAACTGAACAACCTGTACCAATTTTCCACAATTAGAAACCTTGATAGCTTTCAGTTGGCAAAAGGACTTTGATTCATTTTCTGCGGCTATGGGTAATTGATTCTCCCATATCTCTATTATGTAAGGCAATTTTTGAATTACCAATTCCTCCAAGACAGGGAAAGCAACCTGTAAAGTAATTTACAACACTTGTAGTTAGTGACTGTTACAAAATTGTGGATAAGCAACAATTGATAATTGCAACAGTTTCCAAAAGTGTGCTCTGATCATGTCTGAGTGCATATGAAAACCAATAGGCAAGCAAATGGATAATTGCATACCTCCGTATTCTTTTGAAATATTTATTGTATTACATAATTATTAACTAAGCAAATTTTTTTTATGCCCTCTTCACATTGCTTCCCATTTTTCAACATTATTTTTCTATTTGCCCTTAATAATTTGTGTTCTATAATCTTAGCAGTTATTTTTTAGATAAGGCAAATTATCTTGTAGATTGGAGTATTAGACTTATGAAAAAGAAGAAAATTTTATTTTAAAAAGTCACCACGATGCCTTGATAATTTTTTATGTTGATAATTTCTTGTTTAATTTAATATTCATTTTCTGGGCATATCAATTTCATATTCATTATCTTGGCATATCAATTTAAGTTAAGATGGTAAAACAAATCAAATTATTTGTACTCGAAATACGATATGTATTATGATATCCGATATTTAAATATATTTTTTTTGAATATCCTACAGTTAAATATTTTTTTAATGAACTCCAAATCAAGATTAGTCAAATTACAAAACCAATATTTAATTTTTTTTTTTAATGAGCTCCCAATCAAAGATTAGGCAAACTGCAATTTTGGACATAATTTTAGCCAAATAAAATCATATCAAGATTCATATTGAAAATAAAAATATAGAATTAAATTTAGAATTCAAACATATTTTTGTGTGGGTAATGTTGTAATTTCCATCGTAGGCCCTAGCATGTCCACCTTCAAATTATTTTACTTTTATTTGTATTTGGATAGAAAGAGAATATTCAAATAAGTTTCAAATTTAAAATTATAATTGAAAATGAATTTTATTTTATTTTATTTATTTATTTATTATTATATTTTTTCTGTGCATGCTGTAACATGGCTAGGGTTAATAAAACAAATTACGAAAATCAAACCTGGTGGCTGAACAAGGGTTGTGCTTCAAATCTTGTAGGCCAATTGGAGAAACTTTTAAGGCTCACTAACTCAGAAAGATTAAGAGTTTTTAATTGAGAGAACACGATGATATCATTACTGGTGATTCCTTTTTTCTTTTTCTTTCTCCATGACTATCGTTTCCACCTTTGGATAATTATCTATGTTGAATCTTTTCAGATTTTGCAGTTGTGGGAGCATATTGAACTGAACCACTTGTACCAATTTCTTACAATTAGAAACCTTGATATCTTTCAGTTGGCAAAAGGACTTTGATTCATTTTCTAAGGCTATGACTAATTGTTTCTCCCATATCTCTATTATGTTAGGCAAATTCTGAATTACCAATTCCTCCAAGATGGGGAAAGTAACCTGTAAAGTAATTTACAACACTTGTAGTTAGCGACTGTTACAAAATTGTGGCTAAGCAATAATTGATATTTGCAACAGTTTCCAAATGCGTGCTCTGATCATGTATGAGTGGAAAGGAAAAGCAATAAGCAGGCCAATTGATAATTGCATATCTCCATATTCTTTTGAAATATTTATTGTTTTGCTTAATTATTAACTAAGCAACTTTTTGTTATGACCTCTTCACATTGCTTTCCATCCTTTGTCATTATTTTTCTATTTGCCTTTAATAATTTGTGTTCCATAATCTTATTAGTTATTTTTTAGGTAAGGCAAATTATGTTGTAGATCTGAGTAATAGATCTATGGAAAAGAAGATAATTTTATTTTAAAAATTCACCACGATGCCAAGATGATTTTTTATATTAGTAATTTCTTACTAATTTAATATTCAATTTCTTGGCATATCTATTTAATATTCATTTTCTTGGCAATATGATATCCCATATTTAAAACAAATCGAATTATTTGAACTCGAAATATGATATCCAATATGATATCCCATATTTAAATATTTCTTTAAATATCCAATAGTTAAATATTTTTTTAATGAACTCCAAATGAAGATTATGTAAATTACAATTTTGGACATAATATTAGCCAAATAAAATCATATAAAGATTCATATTCAAAATAAAAATATAGTATTAAATTAGAATTCATACATATTTTAGTTTGTGTACCATTGTAATTTCCATCATAGGCCCTAGCATGTCCACCTTCAAATTATTTTACTTTTATTTGGATTTGGATAGAAAGAGAATATTCAAATAAGTTTCAAATTTAAAATTTTAATTGAAAAGGAGTTTTAATTTATTTTTTTTTTGTGCACACTTTCCCATGACCAGGGCTAATCAAATAAATTCGAAAAATCAAACCTGGTGGTTGAACAAGGGTTGTGCTTCAGATCTTGTAGGCCAATTGTAGAAACTTTTAAGGCTCACCAACTCAGAAAGATTAAGAGTTGTTAATTGAGAGAACTTAATGATATCATTACTGGTGGTTACTTTTTCTTTTTCTCTCTTCGTGACTATCGCTTCCATCTTTGGACAATTATCTACGTTGAATCTTTTCAGATTTTGCAGTCGTGGGAGCATGTTGAATTGAACCACTTGTGCCAATTTCTCACAATTAGAAACCTTGATATTTTTCAGTTGGCAAAAGGACTCTGATTCGTTTGCTAGGGCTATGAGTAATTGCTTCTCCCATATCTCCATTATGTTTGGCAATTTCTGAATTACTAATTCCTCCAAGATAGGGAAAGCAACCTGCAAAGTAATTTACAACACTTGTAGTTACTGTCTGTTAGAATATTGTGGATAAGCAACAATGGATAATTGTAACAGTTTCGAATTGCATGCTCTGATCATGTATGAATGGAAATGAAAAGCAACAGCGAAGCAGATTGATAATTGAATATCTCCATATTCTTTTGTAATAGTTATCGTGTTTCTTAATTGTTAACTAAGCAACTTTTTGTTATGACCTCTTCACATTGCTTTCCATCTTTCGTCATTATTTTTCTATTTGCCCTTAATAATTTGTGTTCCATAATGTTATTAGTTATTTTTTAGACAAGGAAAATCATGTTGTAGATCGGAGTATTAGACCTATGAAAAAGAAGAAAATTTTATTTTTGAAATTCACCGTGGTGCCATGATAAGTTTTTATATTGATAATTTCTTATTTAATTTAATATTCATTTTCTTGGCATATCTATTTAAGTTAAAATCAAATTATTTGAACTCGAAATATGATATGCAATATGATATCCAATATTTAAATATTTTTTTAATGAACTCCAAATCAAGATTAGGCAAATTACAATTTTGGACATAATCTTAGCCAAATAAAATCATATTAAGATTCATATTCAAAATAAAAATAGAGTTATGCTAGGGACCCCAAATAAACGACCAAATTTTCTACCAAACCTTTCACATGGGTGTGGGATCCACATGCATGTGGCTTGTGCGGCTCACACACTCATGTGAGAAGTTTGGTAGAAAATTTGGTAATTTATTTGGGATCTAGCATTTTCTATAAAAATATAGTGTTAAATTTAGAATTCATACATATTTTTGTGTGGGTAATATTGTAATTTCCATCGTTGGCCCCTAGCATGTCCACCTTCAAATTATTTTGCTTTTATTTGGATTTGGACAGAAAGAGAATATTCAAATAAGTTTCAAATTAAAAATTGTAATTGAAAAGGAATTTTAATTTTTTTTGTGTTCACGCTTTCCCATGGCCAGGGTTAATAAAAAAAATTAGAAAAATCAAACCTGGTGGTTGAACAAGGGTTGTGCTTCAGATCTTGTAGGCCAATAGTAGAAACCTTTAAGGTTCACCAACTCAGAAAGATTAAGAGTTGTTAATTGAGAGAACACAATGTTATCATTACTTGTGGTTCCTTTTTCTTTTTCATTCTCCATGACTATCGCTTCCATCTTTGGACAATTATGTATGTTGAATCTTTTCAGATTTTGTAATCGTGGGAGCATATTGAACTGAACCACATGTACCAATTTCTCACAATTAGAAACCTTGATATATTTTAGTTGGCAAAAGGACTTTGATTCATTTTCTGAGGCTATGAGTAATTGCTTCTCCCATATCTCTATTATGTTAGGCAATTTCTGAATTACCAATTCCTCCAAGACGGGGAAAGCAACCTACAAAGTAATTTACAACACTTGTAGTTAGTGACTCTTACAAAGATGTGGATAAGCAACAATTGATAATTGCAACAGTTTCCAAATGCGTGCTCTAATCATGTATGAGGGGAAATGAAAAGCAATAGGCAAGCAAATTGATTAATGCATATCTCTATATTCTTTTGAAATATTTATTGTATTGCTTAATTATTAACTATGCAACTTTTTCTTGACCTCATCACATTGTTTTCCATCTTTCATCATTATTTTTCAATTTGCCTTCAACAATTTGTGTTCCATAATCTTATTAGTTATTTTTTAAGTAAGGCAAATTAGGTTGTAGATCTGAGTATTAGACCTTTGAAAAAGAAGAAAATTTGATTTTAAAAATTCACCACGGTGCCTTGATAATTTTTTATATTGATAGTTTCTTACTAATTTAATATTCATTTTCTTGGCATATCTATTTAAGGTAAGATGGTAAAAGAAATCAAATTATTTGCAATTGAAATATGATATCCAATACGATATCCAGTATTTAAATATTTTTTTCAATATCCAATAGTTAAATATTTTTTTAATGAACTCCAAATCAAGATTAGGCAAATTACAATTTTGGACATAATTTTAGCGAAATAAAATCTTATAAAGATTCATATTCAAAATAAAAATATAGTGTTAAATTTAGAATTCATACATATTTTTGTTTGGGTACAGTTGTAATTTCCAACGTAGGCCCCTAGCATGTCCACCTTCAAATTATTTTACTTTTATTTGGCTTTGGATAGAAAGAGAATATTCAAATAAGTTTCAAATTTAAAATTGTAATTGAAAAGGAATTTGTGTGTGTGTGTGTGTAAGCTTTCCCATAGCCAGGGTTAATAAAATAAATTTGAAAAATCAAACCTGGTGGTTGAACAAGGGTTGTGCTTCAGATCTTGTTGGCCAGTTGTAGAAACTTTTAAGGCTCACCAACTCAGAAAGATTAAGAGTTGTTAATTGAGAGAACACAATGTTATCATTACTGGTGGTTCTTTTTTCTTTTTCATTCCCCGTGACTATCGCTTCCATCTTTGAACAATTATGTACGTTGAATCTTTTCAGATTTTGCAGTCGTGAAAGCATATTAAACTGAACCACTTGTACCAATTTCTCACAATTAGAAACCTTGATATCTTTCAGTTAGCAAAAGGACTTTGATTCGTTTTCTGAGGCTATGAGTAATTGCTTCTCCCATATCTCTATTATGTTAGGCAATTTTTGAATTACCAATTCCTCCAAGATGGAGAAAGCAACCTGTAAAGTAATTTACAACACTTGTAGTTAGTGACTGTTACAAAATTGTGGATAAGCAACAATTGATAATTGCAACAGTTTCCAAATGCCTTATCCGATCATGTATGAGTGGAAATGAAAACCAATAGGCAGGCAAGTTGATAATTGCATATCTCCATATTCTTTTGAAATATTTATTGTATTGCTTGATTATTAACTGAACAACTTTTTGTTATGACCTCTTCACATTGCTTTCCATCTTTCGTCATTATTTTTCTATTTGCCCTTAATAATTTGTGTTCCATAATCTTCTTGGTTATTTTTTAGATAAGACACATTATGTTGTAGATCTCAGTATTAGACCTCTGAAAAAAAAAGAAAATTTTAATTTAAAAATTCACCACGGTGCCTTGATAATTTTTTATATTGATAACTTATTTAATTTTATATTCTGAAATAAATAACCCTAAACCATCCTCGATATTAAGTAAATACAGTGTGAATCAAAGTACAATATCCTTCCATTTCATAATATTCATTTATACAAAAGGATGACACATGCGATTATATATTCATAAGCCCTAACCCTAAATCTACAGCATGAGTCAACTAGAAAGATGTGAAATAGAAATCAACAGATAATCAAAATGCCCAAGAGGCCACAACTTTCCAAGATAATACTTGGTTGCAACAATATGGATCTATATCCCATACAATTAAAGCCCTAGGCTTGTACAACAGTAATTACAATGAGTAAACAAAAATGAAGCCCTTACTCCAATCCTCCAAGCTACTGCCTCGGTGGAGGCATATCATCAACACCTGAAAATGGTTTTCCCATATAGGGTGAGCCAAAGCCTAGTAGAAATAATCCAACACAATATATAAATCTTAGCAAAGATGTAAGGGTGAAATGCATATGCAATGCCCATGACCATGACATTTCAATCCTCTTTCCAAGACTATACAAGTGCAGTTTACATCACAAATCATCATTCATCAATACAAGTATTACTATTGCCATTTTACGGATATTTCGTCCGCGGGAATCGGCACCCATGTATACTCGTGGCTTTCGGGACTCTCGCACTGGACACTCCGGCCAACTTAATTCAATGGAGTACATCCCCTTTCTTCTCACAAACGTGGAGTACATCCCATTTTTCCTTCCAAACATCATGCATTTACAATGTATTAAAGATGTGACAATGCTCAATGTAAATGTATGAGAAATTAGTTTCAGTTTACCTAATTCTCATGCAATTTCTACAACAATCACAGCTATCCTCCACCGATAGCCCAAAATAGATATTTCTAAAAAGATGTAAAATCTTGAAACAGATAAACTTTCCAAGTTTCTTGAGGTCAATGATAATACATATCTAACTCCACCACCCATATCAACATCTATCCAATCTCACATTTTCAACATTAATTCTATTTATTTGTACAAAATAAATATTTAATTATTTAGGGTAAAATCCCTTTTCTATCCAAAATCCATTCCAAGTCTCGAAATCAACAATTTCATCACATTCAACCTTATTTCCACTTCCACAACCATTTTCAAGAACACATTTGAGAAACCCCTCTTTTGATTTTAAACCAAAACCCTATGTTTGTTCAAAATCAACCAAGATCACAAGATTTGTTTATAAAAGCAAATAACCAAGCTAAAACTCATAAAAGAGTGTAGAAAATTCCTTTATCGAGGCTAGAAAATGAGGAAGAAACTCGGATGAAGCCGAAACCTAACTTTGTTCGGAAGAAAACGAAGCTCATACGATGTTCTACCTTTTTAACAAAGATGGTAGGGTAGAGAAACCACTAGATCTAAGTAAAAATGCAAAGAGGAGGTGAGTTTTAGAGAGAGAGAGAAAGAGAGAGAGAGAGTCGACCAAGGGTTTTGAGAGAAAAAGATATGAAAAAGTGATGTAAAAAGGTATTCCTACGAACTAAAATACACTCAGCTTGCTTGAGCGACCAGACATAATAAGTTGTTTTGCTCGGGCGTAAGAAGCTTCGTTCGAGCTCAGAATACACACTCCAGAAGTTTTACAGATAGAAGACCATCGCTCGAGTGCAAAAAGTCTCGCTTGCTTACTGGGAGCTCACAAAGGTCGCTCTAGCGAAGAGGCCAAATTCTGGACAACAACAGTTTGAATCAACTAGCAACCAACCTGTTCCAAACACAACCAAGACACCCCAATACTCAAACACAATGAGAAATAAGGAGAAACATGGGATGAATATCTAACCAAGACAAATGAAACCTGGATTCAAAACATCAACAGGTCGGTTCTAAACTAGGAACGCTATAACCTCTCTCCCTTAAGGAATTTCATCCCCAAAATTTTTAAACCAAACATTAAAATCATGTTTAAACCAATTACAACAACGATAATCAATCAATTCTAAATCATAACCCATCCACCGGTCATTTGTCCCCATTAATATGATAAACAAGTTTTCAATATTGAATATACAATTCACATTTCCAAAACATAAACAATGTTCATATTGCATCAACATCATAACAGTCTCAATACATGGTTAAACATTAACAAATAGGTCTGAATACTTCTCACAGAGTTCCAACTCACATTCCCAGGTTGCTTCCTTAACCCCGTGATGTCGCCACAATACTTTATGAAAGAAATTGTCTTGCCTCGCAAGACTTGGTCTCGTGTATCCAAGACTCTCACCAGTTTCTCCGTATACGAGACATCCTCATCTACCTCAGCAAGATAATCTACTAAGTCACTCACGTGCATAGGTATAAAGTGCATCGACTTGGTCAACCGGTCAACTACCACCTAAATCGCATCACTACCCCGTTGAGTCCTAGGAAGACCCACAACAAAACCGTGACATGCTCGCACTTCCACTCGGCTATAAGCAAGGGTTGCAACAAACCCGCTGGCCTTTGATGTTCAGCCTTCACTTATTGACAAGTAAGGCACCTCGATACAAACACAGCCACATCCTTCTTCATTTCTCCCCACTAAAACTAACGATTAAGGCCGTGATACATCTTTTTGCCTCCCGGATGCACCGCAAGGCGTGAATGGTTAAACTCTCGGAGTACTTCCACTCAACAAGACTTTGGCACGAAAAGACAGTCACGGTATCTAACACTCGAATCGAGATACACATTCAAGCATTTCTCCACCTTCCCACTGGAGATCTTCTTTCGGAGGTATTCTACTTCAAGGTCACCCTTTTGTGCTTCTATCACTCTGTTCACAAGTGTAGTTTGTGCAACTACCAAAAATAAGGCTGCAGACTCCACGAACTCACCAAGATGCAAGTTAAACTCACCAACAGCAACCAACATCTCGCATTCCCGAATGGCAATACTAGCCACACTACTAATGGATTTTCTACTTAAAGCATCGGCCACAATATTGGCCTTCCCGGATGATAATATAACTCAAAGTCATAATCTTCTATAAACTCCATCCACCTCATCTGCTTCATATTCAAGTCTTTCTGTGTAAACAGATATTTCAGACTCTTGTGATTAGACAACACTTTAAACTTCTTACCATACAAATAATGCCTCCAAATCTTTAAGACCAAGATCACTGCCACTAACTCTAGGTCATGAGTAGGGTAGTTCCTCTCATGTGTTTTCAACTGCCGTGAGCCATAGGCCACTACCTTTCCCTCTTGCATTAATACACAACCCAAACCTTCCCGTGAAGCATCACAATACACTAAATAGCCCAAACCCCTCTCCAGAATAATTAATACTGGAGCCGTGATAAGTCTAACTTTAAGCTCTTGGAATGACTTTTCACAAGTCTCACTCCACACAAACTTAATTCTTTTCCTCATCAGTCTAGTCAATGGTGAGGCAAATCTAGAGAAATCTTTCACAAAATGAGGGTAATACCCGGCCAAACCCAAGAAACTACAGATATCAAAGGCATTCTTGTGTTGTTCTCAATCTTATACGGCTTCTATCTTAGATGAATCCACAGTCACTCCTTACCCAGATACCACGTGGCCTTAGAACTTCACTTCTTTAAACCAGAATTCACATTTTTCGAACTTAGCATAAAGTTTGTGGGCTCTTAGCAACTCAAGCACTACTCGCAGGTGTTCCTCGTGCTCCTCCTCAAAGGATGAGTAAATCAAGATGTCGTCTACAAAGATGACCACAAAACGGTCTAGAAACTCATAGAAGATTCAGTTCATCAGGTCCATAAACACGGCTAGTGCATTGGTTAGCCCAAAAGGCATAACTAGAAACTCATAATGGCCATATCACGTACGAAATGCCGTCTTCTAGATATCCTCCTCCTTTACCCTCAACTAGTGATAACTCGATCTTAGGTCTATCTTGGAAAAACAACAAGTTCCTTTCAACTGATCAAACAGATTGTCTATACGAGGCATTGGGTACTTGTTCTTAACAGTTGCCCAGTTCAACTTCCAGTAATCAATACAAAGTCACAACACACCATCTTTCTTCTTAGTAAAGAGAACCGGTGCTCCCCAAGGTGAAGTACAAGGGTGGATAAAACCCTTATCTAACAGTTCTTGGAGTTGAATCTTCAACTCACTCAACTCAGCAAGTGCAAACCCATACGGTGCCATAGAAATTGGTGCCATACCAGGCACTAAGTTGATAGAGAACTCGATCTTACGGTGAGGTGATAAACTAGTGAGGTCCTCAAGAAAAACATCTAGGTATTCATAAACTACCCTTGGCGACTCAACTCGGACTTCATCACACTCACTTCCCAAGAAATTTGTAAGAAAATAACTAAGCTCACTCCGCCCACGTGGATCATACACCAGTGAAAAGACTCTATCAGCCCGATCCCCCAAGAAATAAAAGCAATCACCGCTCAAGGTACATACAGTAACCATCTGATAGTAGAAATCTATGACAGCCCGATACAATGACAACCAGTCCATACCCAATATAGCATCAAAACTCGACATGTCAATTAACACAAATGCAAAAGGAAGTTGGCGACCGACAACCTCTATGTCACAACCCCAACACCCCTGCTCCAATGCAATCTCACCACCAATAGGTGACTTTACATTGAGAGGAGATGCTAACCGAGCCAATTCTAACCCCAAAGCCGATGCAAATGCAAATGAGATAAATGAATGGGATGCACCCATATCAATCAACACATTAGCAATAGGATTACATAACAAGAAAGTACCTCTCACTACCGAAGGCACTAGTACTAGGTCCAGCACGATAACCGCATACATGCATCCTGAAGGCCTCTGCTCTACATGCTCACCCCTCTGAACATAAGCCTAATGCACTGTCTGAGCCGAAGAGGCTCCCTGATTGGCCTTCGAGGCCTAAGCTGACTGTGTAGGCTGGTGGCTCTATATCTGCCTCAAACCAGATGCACCAGGTATGCCACCCAACTGAGGGTAAAACCACTTCATGTACGTCACCTACCCATACTGATAACAAGTGAGCAGCTGCCCTCTCCTTTGACTCTGGCTCTAAGAATGAGCCGAAGACAATGCAGACCGTTGCCCTCCTCCCCCCTGCGAGCAAACTAGAGACTTGTAACTCAATTGGCCACACTTAAAACAAGTGAAATCTCCCTGACCACCTCTCCCAGAACCCGAACTCGACACTGGAAAAGTAGACCTCGACTGAGCTCCTTGGGACTGCGATGGGTTAGAATTCCTCTGTCTCTTACTGTCCCCCTAAACCTCCTGACTTTTCTTAGAGCCCTTCATTCGCTCCTCCTCTATTTGTATCATGGTATCAAGGTGAGCTGCCGACTCTACAAGTCGTCCATAATCCCTAATCATCGAACCGACTACCTTGAAAAGAAGCTAGGTCCTTAACCTTTTCTCAAACTCCACATAACGGTGCTCCTCTGTCGCCACTAACTCAGGTGCAAATCTAGAGAGGCTAGTAAAGGCTGCCTCAAACTCAGCTACTGGTGTGTTCAACTGCTTGAGCTATGAGAATTGCTCCCTCAACGTCTCCCTAACAGTGGGAGGCAAAAACTTATCCTGGAAGGCATTAGCAAAAGCCTCCCAAGTCACTCCAATGCGCCTACTCGCATACTTTCACCACTAACCCGCATCTCCTTTCAGTTGGAAGGATGCCAGGGTCACTTTCAATCCATTGTCCTCAATGCCAAGTATCTCAAACGTCTTCACTATCTGCTCTAGCCACTCATCCGCCTTCAATGGCTCCTTAGGATCCCCTAAAAACTCATCCGGGTTGGATCGAAAAAACTCTTGCTTCAAAAAAGACGACCCCATCTCAGCAACATTGGCTTAGACTTGATTCTCAGCTCTGAGAATGTCCATGGATTCCCACAGCGCTCTGACCATTTCACGGGCTAAGGTGCCCATGGCCTGCTAACCGACTGGTTCAACCACATCGGCCTGACCAACTCCCTTTTGTGCCAAAATATCATCCGATATCGGCATCTCCCGCCATCTAGGTCTACCACGCCTACCACTATGGCCACGTCCTAACATCCTAATAAAGGTAACAAAAGAGATTAGCATATTTACAAATGTGTCGAAGCTAACTCACTCGTGTCCTAGTACGGTGGACAATAGTAATTCACTCCACATAAGCACATAGCCACATAAACACATACGAATTTCTTTCCTGGATAATGACCGTCCCGCGGCGTTGCCAGAGTTCCAATTAGAAACAACAGTGATCAAGTGCTCTTCTGATAGGACTTCTAGAAACTCGTAGATCCAATCAATATCATAGGAATTAAATCCCATACCTATATAACCACAAAAGCATATTATCACATAGCATACCATACATACAAATGTCTCTATCAAGCAAGACAAACCCATTGTGGTAATAATCACTTCCCACGTACCTAAAGTATTCAAAACCAGTATGCTCTGATACCAAGTTGTAATGCCCCGAAATAAATAACCCAAAACCATCCACGATATTAAGTAAATAAAGTTTGAATTAGAGTACAATGTCCTTCCATTTCATAACATTCCATTCTACAAAAGGATGACACATGCGATTATACATTCATAGGCCCTAACCCTGAATCTACAGCATGAGTCAACTACAAAGATGTGAAATAGAAATGAACAGATAATCAAAATGCCTAGGAGGCTACAAGTTTCCAAGATAATACTTGGTCACAACAATATGGATCTATATCTCATACAGTTAAAGCCTTAGGCTTATACAACAATAATTACAACGAGTAAACAAAAATGAAGCCCTTACTCCAATCCTCCAAGCTACTGCCTCGGTGGAGGCATATCATCAATACCTAAAAATGGTTTTCCCATATAGGGTGAGCCAAAGCCCGGTAGAAATAATCCAACAGAATATATAAATCTTAGCAAAGATATAAGGGTGAAATGCATATGCAATGCCCATAACCATGACGTTTCATTCCTCTTTCCAAGACTATACAAGTCAAGTTTACATCACAATTCATCATTCATCAATACAAGTATCACTATTGCCACTTTACGGATATTTCATCCGCGGGAATTGGCACCCATGTATACTCGTGGTTTTCGAGACTTTCACATTGAGCACTCCGGCCAACTTAATTCAATGGAGTACATCCCCTTTCTTCTTACAAACATGGAGTGCATCCCCTTTATCCTTCCAAACATCATACATTTACAATGTATTAAAGATGTGACAATGCTCAATGTAAATGGATGAGAAATTAGTTTCAGTTTACCTAATTCTCATGCAATTTCTACAACAATCATAGCTATCCTCCACCGAAAGCCCAAAACAGATATTTCTAAAAAGATGTAAAATCTTGAAACAGATAAAATTTCCTTGTTTCATGAGTTGAGTGATAATACATATCTAATTCCACCACCCATATCAACATCCATCCAATTTCACATTTTTAACATTAATTCTATTTATTTTTACAAAATAAATATTTAAATATTGAGGGTAAAATCTATAGCGATTCCGGTTTTGATCCGACTCTTGTTGTATTCCAAACTCGGGTTTAATGGTTTCATATTGTTGTTTACATCTTGCTTCCCCTGTATCTCCTTAAATTTGGCTTTGGGATTGTTGTGGTTGCATTTAGGATAGGTTGGTTGCTTAGTTTCCAAACTCTTATTGCCTAGAATTTTGCTCCTCTGCTCGAGCGGCACTTCTTGAGCTCGAGTGGGCTTTGTAAACTCTCAGTACTTTTGCGAGTTTGCAAAACTACTAGGAGAGGGTATTCTATGCTCGAGCGGTCCTTTCTACGTTCGAACAGGTTCAGTTCGAGCGGCCATTCTTGCGATCGAGCGATTGGTCTATTGTTTGCAAAACTACTGGGAGTGTGCATTTTCCGCTCGAGTGTCATGTCTTGTGCTTGAGCAGAACAACTTATTGTGTCTGACGCTCAAGCGTCACTTCTTGCACTCGAGCAGACTCTGTGTATATCTGTTCATAACAGCCACTTTTTACACCACTTTTCCATCTCTCTCTCACTCTAAGACATTTCAGAATCCTAGATCTTGAGTTTCTCTCTCTAGAACTCACCTTCTCTCTTCATTTTCATCTAGATCCATTGGTTTCTTTACCCCAGTGTCTTTGGGAAAAAGATAGAGCACCTCAAGGGTTACGTTGTGATTCGAATAAACCTTGATTTCGGCATCTTTAGAGTTCCTCCATTGCTTTGCTTGTTTTCTCACTTTGAGGTAGGGACTTTCTATATTCTCTTATGACTTTTAACTTAGTTATTTGTTGATTGTGTAAACAATGTTGGGATTGGAGGATTTTAGATAAACCTAGGGTTTTGATTTAAAATCGAAAGAGGGATTTTCAAATAAAGGTATTGGAAATGGTTATGAGTGTAGACATGAGAATGTGTTGTCTTAAATTTGTTGATTTCAGACACATGGGTTGGATTTGGAAGAAAATGAAGCTTTGCCCTAAAATGTTTCAAACAATTATTTTGTATAAATAATGAAATTGGTATTGGGAATGTGAAATTAGATGAATGTGTGTATACATGGTGGAGTTGGATGTGTATCATCGCCCACTTATGAAAATTTGGATAATTTATTTGTCTTTAGAGATTGTATATCTGTTTAAAAATATCTATTTTGGGCTATCGGTGGAGGATAGCTATGATTGTTGTAGAAATTGCATGAGAATTAGGTAAATTGAAACTAATCTTTTATTGATTGTCATTGAACATGACCGTGTTTTAATACATTGTATATATATGATGTTTGGGAGGAGAAAAGGGATGTACTCCATGTTTGGTAAGAGAAAGGGAATGGACTCTAGTAAATTAAGTTGGCCCGTGTGTCCAGGGTGAAAGTCCCGAAAACTGTTTGTATACATGGGTGCTGATCCTGCAGGTGAAATTTTCGTAAAATGGAAAAATTTGAAGTGTTTGTGGAGTGATTGTATTGGTTAGAGAACCAATGAGTTGTTTGGATAACAATGAATTTGACTCATGGATTGAGTTGAAATGAATTGTCATGAAATGAATTAAGATAAAATGGCTTGAAATATGAAACTTGCCACATTATGATCTAGTAAGAATATAAATGATTTCACCATGGGCATTGTATATACATATCATCCTTATATCTTTGTTAAGAATCATACATTGTGTTAGATTATTTCTACTAGGCTTTGGCTCAACCTATTTGGCAAAACCATTTTCAGGTGTTGGTGATATGCCTTTGCCAAGGCAATAGCTTGGGAGGAATAGGAGCTGAAAGCTTCTTTTGTTTATTATGTTATCGTTTTGATTTAAGCTAAGGGCTTTATATGTATTGGATTTGTATCCACTTTTGTTGTAACCTGGCACAGTCCTGGAAAGATATAAGCCATTAGGGCATATAAATATTTGTTTAACTTTCATTTCTTATTTCTCCTTGTAACACATGCTGTAGATTCAAGACAAATCATTTATGAATGTATAGTGCATATGTCACCTTTTGTATATCAACTCTGATTAATGAAAGATTACTATCTTGTTTATGTCACTGTGTATATGTTGTTGGGAGTCGATCTTTGGCATTTATTCGGGGCATTACAAAATCTCTTTTTTATCCAAAATCCATTCCAAGTCTTGGAATCAATAATTTCATCACACTCATCCTTATTTCCACTTCCATAACCATTTTCAAGAATACATTTTGGAAACCCCTCTTTTGATTTTAAACCAAAAACCCTAAGTTTGTTCAAAATCAATCAAGATCACAAGATTTGTTTATAAAAGCAAATAAACAAGCTAAAACTCATAAAAAAAAAGTGTAGAAAATTCCTAGCTCGAAGCTAGAAGATGAGGAAGAAACTCGGACGAAGCCGAAACCCAACTTTGTTCAGATGAAAACGAAGCTCTTGCGATGTTCTACCTTTTTAACAAAGATGGTGGGGTAGAGAAACCACTAGATCTAAGTAAAAATGTAGAGAGAAAGTGAGTTTTAGAGAGAGAGAGAGAGTTGACCTAGGGTTTTGAGAGAAAAAAGATATGAAAAGTGATGTAAAAAGGTGTTCTTGCGAGCTGAAATACACGTAGCTCGCTTGAGTGCAAGAATTGTCGCTCAAGCGAACAAACACAATAAGTTATTCTGCTCGAGCATAAGAAGCTTTGCTTGAGCACAGAATATACACTCCTAGAAGTTTTATAGACAGAAGACCGTCGCTCAAGTGCAAGAAGTCTCGGTCGAGCGAGGAACACTACCTCCCTAGTATCTCTGCAGGCCTACAAAAGTATGGAGAGCTCACAAAGCTCGCTCGAGCGAAATAAGAAGAAATAAGGAACACTATAACCAACTTGTTCCAAACACAGCCAAGACACCCCAATACTTAAACTCAATGAGAAGTAAGGAGAAACACAGGATGAATATCTAAACAAGACAAATGAAACCCGGATTCAAAACATCAACTGGTCGGGTCTTATAGCCATCCCGGTTTTATCCTAACCTTCTTTGTGTCCCGGACTTGGGTTCCGTGGTTGAATATTGTATCCTTGTCTTGTTATTCTCTTTTGACTCTTTGTATTTGAGTTTTGGATTATGTTGGGTGTGTTTGGAACAGGTTGGTTGTGAGTTGGTCTAAAATGTTGTTGCCCAGATTTTGGCTTCTTCACTCGAGCGAGGCTTCTTGCGCTCGAGCGAGCCGTATGTAATCTGCTTCGTCGCTCGAGCGAGGATTCTTGTGCTCAAGCGAGAATTGAGAGTTCTCAGGTTTCCTTCTAGACACAACTTTTCTAGGGAGGGAGAAGTTTTTCACTCGAGCGAGCTTTGTGTTAGTTGTTCCTAACGCTCGAGCGAGGCTTCTTGCACTCTAGCGTGCGTTTGCATTTGTGGCAGACTTGAAGATTTGCATTCTATGCTTGAGCGATGCTTCTTGCGTTCGAGCGAGGTCACTGTTGTGTCTGGTCGCTCAAGCAAGGACTGCGTATATCAGTTCGCAGCAGTGATATTTTATATCACTTTTTGGTCTCTTTTTCACTCAAAAACCCTAGCACAGCTCCATCTCTCTCTAAAATACTCTCTCACTCTACAAATAACCCTAGATCTAAGCATCTCTCAACCCTAGTCCCTTTGTTAAAGTGTTGGAGCATCTCAAGGGCTTTCCTTTGATCCGAGCAAAACCGACTTTGGAGCATTCTTGAAGCTCTTCATCATTTCCTTTGGTCTCCTAGCTTTGAGGTAGGGATATTCTACTCTTTAATATGAGCTTTAACCTAGATATTTGTCATTTTGTGTAAATGGTGGGATTTGGGAAGATTTGGGTGAAGTTAAGGTTAGGGTTTCGATATTTGAAAGAGAGGTTTTCCATATTTGGTACAATATGTGTATAAGAGGTCTTGAACATGATATTGCTTGGGTATAATTGGTGAAATTTGGTCTTGGGTGTAATATTTGGGAAAGGAAGAAGATTGCCCTAATTGGAACTAAATAATTATTTTGTTTGAATAATGAAATTGGCATGGGAAATATGAAATTGGGAAGATGTGTAAATAAAAGGTGTAGTTGGTTTTGATAAATCATTCACCTATGGGAATTTGATAAATTATCTGTTGATAGATTTATTTATCTGTTTTGAAATATCTGTTTTGGGCTATCGGTAAAGGATAGCTATGATTGTTGTAGAAACTGCATGAGAATTAAGAGGATTGAAACTAATCAATTGAATTATGTCATTGAATGTGACGTTTTGATTAAACCATTGAATATGTGTTTTGATTAGTCATTGTATATGACAACGTGTTTAAATACATTGCATATGTATCATTGTTTGGGAGGAGATATGGGATATACTCCATTGTGTGGAAGGAGATAGGGGATGGGCTCCATTGTTAATTAAGTTGGCTGGAATGTCCAGGGTGAATGTCTCGAAATCTTATATATATTTGGGTGTCGGTTCCCTCGGATGTGATTCTGTAAAATGGCAAGAAAATGGAAGTGTTTGAATAATGTTTGTTAGTGAAGTGTTGATGAATGAGTTGTAGTCTCATTTTGAATTGTTTAGATAACACTAAACTATGTTAGTGAATCAATTTGGATAAATGAATGGAAGTGGACTGAAATATGGATGTCAATATTGATTGGTTATGGAAGGGTGTAAGTTGGTTTACAAGTATTAAACATTTATCTGATGCTGATATCTTAGTTAATTCTCATATATTGTTTAGCATATCTCTACTAGGCTTTGGCTCACCCTACTTGGGAAACCATTTTCAAGTACAGGTGACATGCCACCTCCAAGGACTTAGCTTGGGAGGCTTAGGGGTTGAATGCTCTGTTTTGTTATTACATCTTGTGTTTATATGTTTTCTTTTTAAGCCGAGGGCTTTAATTGTAAAGAGCTTCTGACTCTTCTTTTGTTGTAATCAAGTGATAACTTGGAAAGATGTAAGCCCGTAGGGCACTCATTTAGTTATTAGCAGTTAGAGTTACATGCTATAGTTTCAGGATGAATGTTTATGAAAGTGTAATGCATGTAATATCCTTTGTAATATTAACTCTGATGAATGAAAATATGACATTTCTATTATGTCTATAGATCTTATGAATTGTTGATTTATATAATATTTTGAGGGCGTTACAGGTCTAAACTAGGAACGCTATAACCTCCTCCTTAAGGAATTTCCTCCCCAAAATTTTCAAATCAAACATTAAAATCATGTTTAAACTAATTACAACAATGATCATCGATCAATTCTAACATCATGGCCAATCTACCGGTCATTCGTCCCCATCAATATGATAAACAAGTTTTCAATATTGAATATACAATTCACATTTCCAAAACATACACAATGTTCATATTACATCAACATCATAACAGTCTCAATGCATGGTTAAACATTAACAAATAGGTCCGGATACTTCTCAAATTCCAATTCAATTTATTTAATTATTTATTTTCTTGGTAACTATTTAGTAACCTTCTTAATACATTTTCTAGTTTGGATGTTGGTTAGTATTGGATTAGTACGAATGTAAAAAATAAAATAAAAATTTATTGCGTTGTCATTACTGTTGTAGTTGTTGTGCGGTGGACCATTCGATTTAAATTTGTGAAAAAAATATTATATTACCCTTCGATTTTGACTTTGTGAGACTTGCTTGCAAATTTCTGAGTCTTAATTACTCTTGATTTTTGGTACTGAACCTATATATAAATTAAATTTTTGGGGTCTTATTTGATTAAACCAAACTTAATTATTTTAGTTCATATTTGAATATGTTAATGGTGGAGGTAACCTTGAATCTATTTATATTATTTTATATTTTAATCTCAGTTGGAGATTTATTCTAGATTATTAAATTTGATTCATTTTGGATCTAATTGATTAAATCGCGACTCGTTGTAATCACCTATTATTGTTGTTGTTATTATTATTATCCTTATTATCTATTTTACTACCTTGAGAGAGTTACGAATATTAATGGTATGCACCGTCAAACAAAAAATATTTGTGGTGATAAAATATTATATCATTTTATCATTTATGTTACAAAACATTATGATGGTGTGAAAATATACTTGTAGACACTCCATTTTTGACCACTCTTAAGACTTGGGCGCTTCATTCCGAACACTCAATGATGAAAGTTACATTATGCAAATCGTTCGGATCTTCAACAGAAGAATTTGGTTTCGAGCTCTAAACCCAAACCATACACCTCATTTTGGCCAAACTATTTTAGACCTTAAAACCGTTTTCTCAAAATATTTTTCAAATATTTCTACGATATTCTGAGGCTCGCATTAAGTTTAAAATATTTCACTTTTCGGTAAACCGAGTAAGGACAGAGTCGAAATAAATGGAAGGGAGGTGAACTCTTTGAAAAATATTTAAAAACGTCTTATTTATAGGTTTAGAGTTGAAGGAAATATGAGGGGATGGAAGAAAACTAGTTGGGGAAAAAGTCTGAGCATCAAACTGTTAAGAGAAAAATGAGAAGCCTTCACTAAAATAGGAATGTCTCTTTGTACACTTAAAATTTAGATGCGAGGCTACCACCATTGGAAATTAGATTTCTGGGGCTTCAATTTAGACTCAAGAATCACCTGAAATCGAGTCCAGATGAGGGAGATATACCTGTTTGAAGTCGGACCTGAAAAGCAGATTTTTGGACCCGGTCGTGGCTTGTTTAGACCTAGCCGGGTTTCAATGAAAACTTGTCTAGAGTGCCTTTTTAGACCTGCCCTTGCATTATTTGGTTTGGCCGTGGGTTTTTTGGGCCCGGCCGTGTGTTTTGGGGCCCGGTCAGGTCTCATTAACGCCAAATAGATAGCTGGCGGGAATTGGACAGCCGACTTTGTTTGAAGATATTTTCGACCAATTTGGCTCAAACTCTATAAATAGGACCTCCCACTTCAGATTTTAAGGTTAGAAAAACCTTCCAAGAGGATTAGACATTGATGAGAGTTTTTGAACATTCAACCTTCTTTTGTTCTTCAAATCAACTTTCACCCTCCATATACCATTAAAGCTTGGATTTGAAGCTTTCTTGAAGAGATTTCACAACATATTTTCAAAACCTAGAGGGTTAGGAAATATTTCCAAAGGCTTTGAAGGTTTTTGAGAGCTAAGAACATCCATCTTCCTTCCAAAAGCTTCCTTTACTTCATATCACCTTTTAGCTGTACATACACAATACATACACCATTTGAACTTGTTCTTGAAGCTTTTTGTTGAACTTTCAAAGCTAATTTCGGAAACTTGAGGGTGTTGGAATCAAGTTTGTTAACTAAGAGCTTACCTCTCTTTTCAAAAGGTATAATTTTGCACCTTCTTCTTTAATCTTCTTTTACTCTTTTCCACTATTTTTCTTGTCTTTATATACTGATTTTAAGAGTTTGAAAGGGCTGGAAAACATGGTTTAAAAGTCCCAAAAGTGAAGAGGTTGGCCACCTCTCCTTGGTCTTGCTTACTAGTTTTGCAACTCTTTGTTTTGGCTATCTTTTTGTGCTCTTTAAACCTACTTTTAGATACTTTTTATGTATATTAGGGGCTGTTTTAGGGCTATTTTAATTCATTTAATTAGTTTATGCTTTGCATACTTTGCTTGTTGTGTTGTACGTCCTCATGGCTTCGGTTGTTTAGGCCTTAAACATCGAGTCATTCAAGTTGATAGCTTTCTTTACTTAGTTTCTATGCAAAGAGTTCCACTTTTGGTAATAATCAATTTCACATAATCAGCTATGCACCCTCCATTCTTTCTTGGTTTTCTTTGTTTGAGAGTTGTTTCAAGCAATTGATTGTTGTTCAAGGCATGAGAAAGAGACCTCCTATGCTCAATGGCTTAGTCTCTTCGGAGATTCATCGTCAAGGCATAGTCTCTCTTTCATGCTAAGGATCACTTCTCGTTTGACATTTCTCTTCATTTAGTAGACTTAAATATCACTTTGGACAAAATGATTAAGTAATGGAAAGGTAAGTCAAAAAGGACTAATAAAATTGGTTTAAAATCAATTCAACTGACATAAAGAAGATGAATAAAATTGGTTGGATTTGGCCAGACGTTATACCGAGTCCATTGTATCAATAGTCATCGCATATCAATTCATGATGTTTTGATGAGTCTTGAGGCGTGTTTACCTCCTTCTTTGAGCCTTCATGATAGGAGGGAGGGGTGGTCATCTTTCATTATATTTATTAATTTTTTGTCCAATCATGTTCGAAATCACCAAGCAATCAACTTGCACCTATTGATGATTTTGGAATTGAATCCATTCTTCTCTTGAAGTTCCCCATGATAGAGAAGAGCAGAAAGGACAAACATGATTTAAAACTGCTCTGTCTGCACTGTTTTCACCTTAGAGCACAAACATATTTTCTTGCAAGAAAATAGGGCACGACCGGCTGTTTTTGGACCCAGCCGGGCCTCATTAGGGGCCGCCATGGCTCCAATGTTTGATAACTAAAGTAATTTTGACAGAAATAGAGGGTAGTGGTTAAGGGTGAAATAGTGTAGTTTCAAAGAGGGAAGACAGAGCAGTTTCTGCAAATGGCCTTCATTGATGCACATATGATCCTTGGGTGTCTTCTCTTGTTTCATTAATATTGCTGTAATTAGTGTTCTAATTATTATTAATATAATACCCTTATTGTAATAACTTGTAATAATTAGCTAGTGTAGTTCATTTATTTCATCTGGGTTTGTAATAGTTAGTTTAATTCGGACACTTAGACATTTGGACCCTCCTGCGTGAGGATAAAATTGTAATATTGTGTATGTCTTCCAACCCCACGTCTTTCTCCCTTTTATTTACCCGCTTATAATGGTAGCATCATGTTTTACATTTTCATATCAGTACCATGCTTACCGTATCCATTTTTTGCATACATCTGGTTCGGTGCATCATTCTAACCTTGTGGTTGTTTATTATCCAAGAAAACGTGCTTAACTGCATACTATCAAATTACTTCACATGTCATGTTAGTAGCTGAGCCTATTATTTGCATCTTGTATGTGTTCCATTAGTCATTTGCATTGTCAGAATCATGCATTTCTTTTCTAATAATTTTATTTTCCTTGGCTTGCCTCGAAGTACTAGGTGAGCATTTTTTGTTTTAACATATTGCATGTATGTTTGTGGTGCCATATCAAGCATGTCACCATGAGGCTAAGTACTTATTTGATATATCTCTTGAATGCTTGTGGATAAAAGCTAATTGCTAAAATTGGGATGAATTGATTAATGTACATGCAAACTCACTTTTTTAAGTGATGTGTATTCAAACCAATTTTCAAACAAACATGAAATCAAAGCATTCCAACTTTTGTAAATTAGTCTATACTTGTGTGCATCACCTAGTAAAAATAGCTAATAATCAGAACAAGAGCATATAATGTACATAAGATTCACATCATGATTAGTAAAGGTCGATCTTTGATCGGGTGAGCGGGGTGCTCAATTCATGACCTTCCTCTCTCATACCTAAGTTCTCGAGCCGAGACACTTTGGTGATGACGAACTAATGGCCTTTGGCATGAGTCACGGGTTTCCTAAATTTCCCAAAAATATTCAGGTGGCAACTCTAAAATTTGGCAAAGCTGTCCATTTTTGGCATTTGATTCAAACATCAATTTTGCAAAATATTTGCAGGATTTGGACTCATTTGTGTTTATCTATTTCACGTTGTACTTGTGAAATCAGATTCAGAACAACAAGAGTTCGAACTGTTGGGCTAATCGTATCTGAAAGGAGCACAAAAAGCAAGCTACAATACTTTAATTGATATATATATATATTATGTAAATGAGAGGCAACCCACGCGGGGGCTGCCCCTTCCACTCCTTTCCCACATTTCTTTTTCTCTTTTCTTCTTCTTTCTTTTCATCTCTTCTTCCATCTCTCTGCTCTCTGCCTCTTGGTTGACTCTCTCTCTCTCTCTCTCATTTTTTTTTTCTTTAAACATTCATTACACAAAATCTTTGATCCACCAAAATCTATTAGGTTTTGGACCCTTATTCTTGAGATCAAAGTAAAGAGCTTGGCGAGGATTTCATTTTGTGCAATGGAGACCATTTTTTTGGCACCATCAATTTTGGGGCATTTTCTTCCTTCTCCTCTTCTAGAACTTAAGGTAGAGATTTTCTAAACATTGTGTATCCGTTTTAGCTTTATTATGTATTATTTTCATTGTGTGATATTTGAAAAGATTAGGGTTTTATTAATAGTATATTAAATGTATAAAAAGGGGGAAGTTCTCAACTTTTTTTTTTGAAAATCTCATGTTAACGGTGAGTTTAGTTTTGTATGACTCATGGATGTTGAATGTATTTTTTTAAATAAGAAATCCCCATATTTTAACAAAACCCTAGAAATTTAAAATGTTAAGATTTAGATTTTTGGGATGAGTTTGTGAAAAGCTTACAAGAGTTAAAAACATATGCTTATTTGAACAAATGAGAATTTGAAAGTGGATGTTTATAGGGATGGGATTCATGAGAATGTTGTTGGGAATTGAAAACCATTGAGGTTTCCTTTGAAAATTGTTAACTATGAAAATATTGAACTTTTGAGAAAGATGTCAACATTGAGAATTGTTGAAAGAAACGTATGTTATTTTTTGCATTATGAAAATTCTTGATGAATTCTTCAGTTTGAATAAAAAGGGAAGATTGATGAATTTTTTTTAAAGACTATTATGATTCTTAATTGAGTTGGGAAAGAGGAGATTGAACATGTGATTGTTACTCCTATGTTGAAATGATTGAAAATATGAGATTATGAGTTATATTTATCTCTTGAAATTTATATTTTGTACAGAGATAATTATTTGTACAACTGTGGAGGGTTGTAATGATTATTATAGAAATTGCATGTGAAATAGGTAAATTCAAATATTTGCAAATTCATGCATGGCATTGAACATTGCATAATCTAATGATTTAATTCTTGCATTGGATTTGAGAAATGGATTTTGTTTCATATTGATTCATTGGGAATATTTGAAATGTGTTGAGTTATGGGGCAAATACATTTGGCAAGTCCGAATAAGGGGTTTATATTGGTATTGCTTAAGTTGGCCTGAGAGTCCAAGGTGAAAAATTAAAAACACGGGCGGAGTAGGTACCACGTGCCTTCCTGTTGGGAGTTGGTAAAGTGGAGATTGGTAGTGCTAGTTATGCCGACTTGCAAACACCAGCCTAGGGATTACCAGTGTCATATTTGCTGCCCCTTGTTCTATCAAATGTATGATTAAATTGGTTATGTTTTTGAACAAGTGCATGGCATGAGAATTTCAAAATGAGAAAACCTATATTTTTGACATTGGCATCTCATATGCATTGCACCTCATGATATTGTTAAGTTGGATGCACTTTATTTAGATTAGCTCTACTGGGCTTTATGCTCATCCTTTAGTGGAAACCATTTTTAGGTGATTGCGATGTACCTCTGCCGAAGTGAAGGCCAGGAGGAACTTTTGGAGCTCAAAGGTCGGTTTTTATTTGTTTTCTTTTTGTAAGCCAAGGGCTATTCGTGTTTGGGTGTAAACACCACTTTTGTGTAACTGGGCAACGCCTTGGAACTTGTAGCCAATAGGGTATTATTTGGTACTTGGCTTGCTTTAAATTTCTGTCATAGATTCATATTTTAGAAATAGTGAATGTATGAATGCATGTGATTTGTTTCATGAATAGCAAAGAAGGGGGTTTTTGGCCCTTACATTAATGAATGTAGTATTTTTGGGGGTCCACGAGCCTGTCATTTTTGGAGTCGGCGAACGTAGAAAAACATGGTTTTGGGTGTCTGTGGCCCTGCTGTTTCTGGAGTCGGCAAATGCGGAAGGAAAAAATGTTTTTGTGTGCCCGTCGCCACGCCGTTTCTAGAGTTGGCAAATGTGGGACTATTTTAACTATACAAAATCTATATCTATGTATGTGTTTTGAATTTCGGCTCTTCCTTGGAAGGTCATAGTATATTTACCGCCCTGTCTAAATTCAAGAAATGTGTACTTAACTTACATTTGCATACACATGCATAAGGGCATTCATACATATACATAATACAATAATTATAGAATGGTGCATTGCATGATCATGTATTTTTCCGATTAATGTTATAACTTGTTAAGTTCATTGCCTACTGAGCTTTTTCTCACCCCCAAAACTAACCACATTTTAGGTAATGAAGATGAAGTGCTCCCTAAATGAACGTTTTGGGTTGAAGAACACTTCTTGGACATGAAAGCTTGTGGTGAATCATATTTTGTGTGTGCTAGAGACAGCTTTCTAAATGACTATGTGTAGTCAGATATTTTGATATAACAAGAATAAAGAAATTTTTGGCTAATTCATTCCTTACTTGTTGAGCTATTTTGTTTTCGGTTGTAAATGTAAAGAGACAATGTTGTGAAATTTAAAAATAGTTCAAAAGGGAAGGAATGTTGTTAATGAGTATCATTTCTATTTTGTTTTGTTGTGTTGTTTATCCTATATTGGTAATGCCCAGATGAGAAAGAGAAACAGGAAGGGTTGTTGGTCAAGGCGTTACACATTGGTATCAGAGCTAACCGGGTTGAATACCTGGAGCTCATGAGAATCGGCTTTACTGCATAGGGCTATTGTGTTAGAAAGGGATGTTAGTTTGTCTTATGTGTCGTACCTATTTATGTGATAATGTATGTATGGAGTTAATCTCATAGGATGTTACCGGTGCCTATTGCAGTCATCGAAATCCTTTTGGAAAGGCACATGATCAATGCTTTTTCCACTAGGATGTCCTTGAGTGCCATGTGACTAGTTAGAATTTTAAGGAAGTAACTTGTATGTGCTGTTTATATGATTATGTGGTGTGCCTTATGTGACACAGATATCTGCATAGATGTGTGTCTAACCCGTGGGTGACGTGTATAGTGTATGAATTGTGAGTTAAATCCTTCTTTCTTATCTCTATATAGGATGTCTGGACGCGGTAGAGGTTGTGGTAAGCCATAACGAGGTAGCCAAGATATGCCGACTCAGCAAGATTTACCTCCCCAAGAAGAAGGGTTAGGGTAAAACGATACGACCGTCCCTCCAACCCAAGATGCAATGTGGGTATTAGCTCGAGAGATGACAGGGGCTCTTCAAGAGTCCATGGAAATATCCGAGCTAAGCAAGCGATGGGTACAATAGAGGGGGAGACTCGAACCGCTTTCTTGAAGAAGGAATTCTTCCACTCGAACCCTGCAGAGTTCAGTGGTGGGCCTGATCCAATGAAGGCGGACGAATGGCAAAAGCAAATTATTAAGTCCTTCGAGATTCTAGACATTCGTGATGGAGAACTCCGAGTATCATTGGCAGCCTACCAACTTAAAGGAGAGGCAGGTCAGTGGTGAAAGTCTATTAAGCATAGAGTAAAGCTTGCTTGGGAGGCATTCACCCACACCTTACGAGAGAAGTTTTTTCCTCCTACGGCTAGGGAGAGGTTGAGAAAGCAATTTGAGGAACTTCGGCAGTTGGACACCCCAGTGGTGGAATTCGAGGCCACATTTACTAGTCTAGTAGGTTTTGCACCCGAGCTTGTGGCGACTGAGGAACGTCGATGTTTGGAATTTGAGAAGAGACTAAGGCCCAAAATTCTAATGAAGGTGATGGGTAATATGTATCGGGAGTATGATAGACTGGTGGAGGCCACTGCCCATATAGAGATTATGTTAGAGTCTAAGGAAGCTAGGCCGAGTTATGCCCAATCTAAGGGTGATACAGGATCTTCCAAGAAATCTAGGGGCTCATCTTCTTCTTCCTTCTAGTCTACATCCTAGCAAGCCAAGTCATCAGGGTTGGTTTCTATGAGAAGTTTTGGAAGCACGGGTCCTATCAATGTTACTTGTTTCCAATGTAGCTAGCAAGGTCACAAAGCAGTGGAGTGCAAGCAAAATCCTAGTCATCAACAACCAACACGTTCTCAAAGCCAAGCCCAGGGAAGGAGCCAATTGCCTACATGTTACCATTGTAAGCAATCGGGGCACATGAAGAGGTCTTACCCACAGCTAGTCGGGATGGGAAGCGCTTCTAGATCTCAAAATTCTGGGAGTTGTCAGGTAGGCCAAGGTCAGCGACAGAATTATTAATCGGTTCAATTTGGGCATTCAGCAAAGGCAGTATAAGGGCCATATCAGCATAGTCAACACAACCGGCTAACGTTTTGAGAGGAGATAGAGGTGAGCAGAGGCCCCAAGGGTGAGTTTATGCAGTCACAGCTTCTGACCAATCATCTGAACCATCAGTGGTGAGAGGTACTTATCTTATCTATAACACTTGGGCCAACGTATTGATAGACACGGGAGCATCTCATTCATTTATCGCATCAACATTTGCATCAATATTGGGCCTAGCGGTAGAACAACTAGAGTCTTCGCTTATAGTTGAGTCACCAATTGGCGGCCAAGTTGTCTTGAATCAGGGGTGTCATGGGTGTGTAATTGAGGTAGTTGAACATCAACTCCCTTTTAATTTGGTGATATTGGAAATGTCGAAGTTTGATGTTATTCTTGGTATGGACTGGTTGTCCTCTTATCGGGTCGTCATAAATTGTTATCGCGGAAGGGTTACGATATGCACCGTTGGCGGGGATTGTTCTTATTTTTTGGGAGATAGAGCTGATAGAGGGTTGTCACCATTGTATGACCCACGAAGTCAAGGTAAACCTAGTTTTCTTCTTGATGATGGTAGTGCAATCCGGGGGATATTTCCTAAAGTGGTTTGTGAGTATCCGAATGTTTTTCCTGAGGATCTCACCGAGTTACCACCCCATTGTGAGGTAGAATTCTCTATAGATTTGGTGCCCAGTACAATGCCCATCTCCATGTCGATGGAGGCTGTTATTTGGGCCCATGAGCTCCACTACGGGTCCCGTTTCGATAATCCGAACCGTTTATTTTATCGGGCACTTCATGTAGTTCATCTACACAAAAAATTAGGTCAATCCCATAATTATAACTTGTTCAATTTATTATGTTTCTCACTAAAAAAATGTATAATTTATTTTAAAAAACACAATTGTTGTCTATTTTTTTAATGAAAAAATGAACAAATTATAATTATGAGATCAACCTTTTTTCTTTTTTTTTTTTGGATGAAATAAACGAAGTGCCCAACAAAATGAACTTTTCAGATCATCAAAATGAGACCCGTGGTGGGCCTCACAGGCTCAAACAGCACACTCCAATCCAAAATCTAAACTGAAGGAGATCCTCCTCCTTCTTAATAAAGGTTGTTTTTTAGGGGTCCTTACTCTTATTGACAAATATTATATTGCATCTTATCAGGATGATCGTCCTATACTAATGTTTGAATCTTATTCCTTGTATATTTGTTTGGGTTTTTCTTTTATATTTTTGAAATATTTTTTGTATAAATTATATATTATATTTGACTATTACAATTTATTGAGTTTTACTGTAATATCAAATATTATTATTAATAATAAAAAGTATTACCATAAACAATTGGCTGATCTGGCCTATTCCCACTCTTAGCATGACAATATTTCTTAAATACCCTTTTAGATAATATTATTTTAAAACATTTAGTTGAAAAGTAGATCATTACAGATTTTTTTTTTAAATATAATAATATAATGTTATCCTAAAAAAGAATAAAAACGATATTGTAATACCATAATTATTTTTCCCACACCTTAATACAATTTAAAAAAGTTATTAAATTCTTCATTTCGTCAATTACACGGCCTAAATTCAGTTAAAACATACAATTATATAATCCTTCACTTTTAGTAGGAAAATGTGGTGTGTTGAAGAAAGTTGTTTGGACTTTTTTTTTAGATGGTGAAAAGTTGTTTAGACATAAAGGAGAAATATTATGATACACACTCTTTAAATATGCACTTTATAACTAAAGAAAAAAATATATAATTCTATACTTTCTGAGTCTTAACTTAAAAGAAAATAAAAATAAAATAACAAATAAATAAAAGTGATAACCAAACACTACATAAGGTATAACCAAGGATCCTATAAGTCAGAACTAAAATAATGTCATAACTAAAAAAAAAAAATTGATTATAACTAAAGAGGAAAATGACATAACTGGAGATACATATGATCTAATGAATCATAACTAAAATAATCATTTTAAAGGGTGTGTATTATAGAATTTCCCAACTTAAAACACATTAAATTCCATCTAGAATATTGAAATTAGAAACTTATAGAATCTCCTAAATAAGAGTATATTTTCTGGTGTCAAGGCTTGATGGTAATGTTTGAGTTTGAATCCCATTTACTATTAGATTTTATAATAAAAATATTAGAAAACCACAATTTAAATATTATATGTGACGACCGAGTATGCCATCCGTCCCTTTTTTCCTTGATTAATCTCGAAATTGTCACGTTAGTGTGTTGAGTTCCGCTTGAAGTCTTGTTAAATCATTCGAATTGTTATCGTGTTCAGAAGTGTGTTCAAATTCTTGTTTTTGCCACTTTGGAGTTGATCTTCTTTTGTCCCAGAGGAGGAGAGGTCCGATCCTAGGTGCCTAGAAACAAAGGGGAAAAAATTATGGGCTGGAAAACCAAGGGCCGCACGTGCGGGGCCTTGGGCCATACGTGCAGAAGGGGAGCCGCACGTGCGGGGAGTGAGGCCACACGTGCAGAATTCAGGGGTCGTTTGGCATAGCACACTGCTTTAATTGCAAGTGTGGAGGGGGAAGTACCGAACCAGCCGCACGTGCAGGGATTAGTGCCGCACGTGCGGGAGAGGGCAGCCGCACGTGCGGGGGCACGTGCAGCACGTGCGAGGCGAGACCAGTCTGAAAACCCTTTTTTTTTTACTCTTTTGGGCTGTTTGTATCTCATTCTAATACATCTCCCGCTCTCTCTAAAAACATTTTCTCTCCTCCTTCTCTCTAAAAACCCTAACCAAAGCACCAAGAACCTTTGATTCTTGCTTCATTGGTTAGATCATCATTATCATTCCTCACAACCTTGAAGATCTAGAGCAAGAGTTTCACTTGTTGTGGTAGAGATCAAAGCTTCCTCTCATCCTTGAATCCTAGGGTTTCTACTCCATTTCTCCATCAAACCTTGAGGTAGGGAATTCTTGAGTCATATATACATGTTTTGCTTCATAAATGTTGATTTTAAAACTTCCATGAGGTTGTTGTGTTAATTTTATTCTTGCACTAAATGAAGAGAGAGAAAGGGAGTTTTGAAAGACGGGTTTTTAAATCTCAACTTCCTTTTTATCCATAAGAATGTTCTAATGCTATATTAAAATATATATATATATATGGTTTTGATTGGGTTTCACCATGAAATGAGGGGATTGTTGGGTTTTGATGAAAACCCTAGAAATTGGGGGTTTTGAAAATATGAGAAAAACTATGAAATTCTTCTTTTCTTGTGTTTAACTAAGTAAATGAATGTGAATTTCACAATGTGATATAATGAAATGATAACTTCCTTGATATAAAAGAGTGGAGGACTTATCCTTTTTGAAACTATGGTTGAATGTATGAAAATATTTAAGTGGAAGATGATAATTGTTGTGCATTATGGATTGTGAGAATTAATCTTTGAAAAACATTACTGGTAGTCTTGATGAGACTATATTGTTAAGACTTGTGAAAAGTGAATTGCGGCTAAGTGTAGATAACATATGGTTATCTTAGGGAAGAGCATTGAAAAGAGGTAATGGAAGATGTGATTGTTGACTTTATTGTGGAGACTTTAAGAATGGGGAAATGTTATAAGATATGGAAAATCATCGCATTGCATCATGTCCTCATTGATATATTATCATTAATGTGCATGAAATGAATTACTACTATTATTGCATCCTCATCATGTTCACTTGAGAAGGATTATATTGTAATAAGGAATAATGGAAATGTGAGAGGGGTAAATGCGTTGGTAAGTCCAGTTAGGGGGTGTAGATGACTTTGATAAGTTGGCCTGAGTGTCCATGGTGAAAGACCAGAAAACTGCACGGATAGATGTCGAGCCTTCTGGTAAATACCGGTAAAAATGACAGTTTGGTAGTACTCGTAGAGTCCACTTGCAGACACCAACCTAGGGATTACCAGTGTCGTATTTACTGCCCCTATTGATTAAGATTGGAAGTTTGTTTGAATGTGTTGAGATTGTTAACTCTATTGAAATGGAAATTTTAAAGGAGCATGAAATGAAATCTTTTTTTAGAGAGCATGGCATAGCATAAACATTATATTTCATTGAGAATTGCATAACTGTATATACTTTGTGAGAATTCTTTACTGGGCTTTATGCTTACCCCTATGGGACTTTGGTGCAGGTAAAGACGTGGTGATCCCACCAAGTTGAGGGCGCAGATAATTGTAAAGAGTACATAGCTCTTATTTTGTTGTGATCCTTTTTGTAAGTCAAGGGCTAATGTGTTTGGGTCCGAGAGACTATTTTGTGTAACCGGGCTATTGCCTTGGAAGATGTAAGCCCTTGAGGGCATTTTATTGGAAGATGTAAGATTCATGTATTCCCTTATGTTGTGAATGTATACCGCATGTAAAACTTTTGTATTAAACCTATTTATTATAAATGTGAAGATGGAAGGATTCTTGTCATTGTGTAGTGAATGTCTATTAATTTGGGAAGTTCATGTTGAATCATTTTCGGGCCGTTACATTATAATTCATCCAAAATGATGTGGCAAGACAATTATGTCTTATATGACTAGATTTGTGATAAATTAAAAATTGACACTTAACAGATCATACCATTGTTGTTGATCAAATTGAAAGAACCTTTTTAAGAGTCTCAAAAGTTTTTCATAGCATAAACATTAGAACTTCGGAAATTTTCAAGCTACTACATGTATCACAACTCAGTTGGTATTTTCCATTGATACAATATATGGCTTTGTCTACTGTTGAATTTTAATTGTCTAGTTTGATATAATATTTCTCATATTTATAATTAATCTTTTATCGATTTAAAAAAAAAAAAAAAAAATCACACAAGCATGCTGGCATAAGTTTTTTGCTACGTTAATTTACCTGCCAACATAAATTTGAACTAGTAATGCGTATTTTTAACATTTAAAATAAAAAATTTAGATTAATGCTTTGGGGCTTCATCTAAATTTTACTTCATATAGATTATGGGTAGGGGGCTAGGAGCACAGTAGTTTTGTTGAGTAGCAAATCTAAAAGTAAACCAATCCCTAAAGCTTCATTTGGAATACTTGGTGAAAAAAATAATAATAATAATAAAATAAAATAAAAATAAAAATAAAAATTGATTAATTAAATTTGTCGTGGAAATGAAATAATAGAAATAATTGATATTTCTCTTCATTTATAGAGGGAAGGGAAAAAGAGTTTTAAAAATCAAATTTTTGTCCCCAAAATGAAGGGAGAAACATTTAGGGACTAATTTTTGTTAAAAAGTCAAAAAACAGACTTTTGTATCAAAATTTTAAAAATGTGGTTAATAAATTCACTTTAAGAGAAAACAATTTGGTGCATAAGATGTTCACTTTTTTAGACAAATTTTGGTCAAAAAATGATAATAATTCATCACCAAATATCTAATTTCATCACTAAATATACAACGACGACACTTTTGGCGACTTAAATATTTTGTTCTTAAAAATTAATTTTATTCATAACTTTGTATTTTTAAAATCTTAATTTGTTGTAATGATTTCATGCTTGCCACTGTGTGACCAACCATTTGGTGATTTTTTTGGGGATTAACAATTTTGATTTTTATTGAAAATAACCTAGCACTATTTGATTGTATTCCTAATGCATAAAGCATTTTATAATAACTAGATATAATGGATTAAAGCAAATAAAAAGGGTATAGATAAAGCATACCTTTTCATTAAACAAAAATTGTGCCTGGGTAGAAGAATTTCCTTCGGATGTTGACATCTTCTCCACTTTGGGGTAGAAGCTTATGAGCTTGGGTAGATTCTCGAGACTCAAAAATTTCAACTGACTGAAATTAATTACCTGACTTGAGAGTTCATCTTCATCTTTTTCTTCTTCAATTCCAACTATTGCTTCCATCATCTCACAATCAACTATTTGTAGTCTCTGAAGTCGTGGAAATCCTCTTGCACAGGACAGGGAGAAGAGATATTTCAACCTACAATCTTGAATTGTTAATGCAATTAAATTATTGAAGAACCCTGATCGATTTAGTCCATGATGTTCCATCAAAGACCCCTCTCCACCTGTGTCATGCAGCACCTCATGTAAACCTTCAATTTTTTCCAAATGTAGCTCTTCAGCTCTCATCAACAAAACGATAAACTTGTCCATTAAGGAAACACCTGCAAGTTTACACGACTTTGAATAATAAAAATCATCTTTCTTACCCACTGATATTTTAAATCTGATCAAGTTAACAAAGCAAAAGTCCTCGGGCAATAGCATGACATTTGGTATGTGAATCTGTAAAGTGGTTAATTGCGTCAAGTTCATCAATTCATCAAGGCTCACATTGCTTCTTTTGTTGTTGGTTGTTGTGGCCTCCCATTGGTCAAAGCTATCTAGAATGTATAATTCTTCCAGGCGAGACAAATTGGATATGACACCTTGTCGAATCTCTGTAAGCTTTCTACATTTTCCCAGATCTAACAACCGAAGACGAGTCAATTGTCCTATCTCTGAGGGCAAAACCTCGATATTAGTACCTCGAAGGGTAAGTATTTCAAGGTTATTATTTAGATTCTTGAGTATAGCTATGTCTCCCAACTCACAATAATCTAACCGTAACATCCGAAGGTTAACCAAATTAGCAAGAGATAATGGCGGCAACATACAGAATCTATACAATTCTAAAATTGTAAGTTTCTCCATTCCACTGAAAAACCTATCTGGAACATTAAGCAAAGGATTGATATTCCATTTCAATAGTATGGTCAAGGTGTGGAGTTGTGGACATAGCAAATCATCCGGAAGCTCAAGAGTGTTGTCGAACCTTAATGACATTGCTGAGGAAGATTCGCATATATCTTTCTCGGGCCACTTTTTGTCAAAATGTTTTACTAGAATTTCCTTGCCATCATCTTTCGCAATTGAAAGAGCAACATCTCGAATGACATCATGCATTTTGACAAAGTTTTCATCTTTGCCTTCTAACAACAAACAAGCATCTTTGAGAATATCGACCACTGTAAGTACTCGACGGGTTGCTCTTATTAGTGTATTTGTGTTTTGTCCAAGCAAACTTCTCGCTATGCAGTGTCTTGCCAACACTTCAATTGAAATATTAGCATCTTCACGAAAGAAACAACATAGCAAGAAGCATGATTTTGCATCAGTAGATTCTAACCGATCATAGCTTAACTTTAAGGAAGCATACACCTTTGGGTCGATTCCCGCAATATTATTTAGCATGGAATCTTTGAATTGATCAAGTACATCTTCCCAAACATATTTTCTCTTATCTTTCAATGCAGCTCCAACTGCAAGTATAGCGACTGGCAAGCCTCCACACTCTTTACAGACTGCATTAGCTATATCATAGAGTTCAGCAGAGTCAACAGAATTTCCCACCTTCATCTTGAATAGGACCCATGCTTCTTTCTCTAATAATACTTGTATTGGAACATATCTATTAACATGCATCTTTTCCAACACACCTCGGATTCGAGACGTTATCACAACTTTGCAATAATTGTTTCCATCAGTGATAGGAATCCCTATTGTCTTCAAGTCCAATTCTTGCCACATATCATCCAATATAATGAGATTTTTCTTCCCATTGTTCAATCTATTCCACAATTGGTTTGCTTTTCCCACTTCAGTTTCCCCTTTTAGTTCCAAATTCAAGCGAGCAGCAAGTTGCCCTTGAATTTTGCTCACATTTGCATCTTGAGAGACAAATGCCACCACGACTTCATCAAAAAGTCCATTTTTCACTTGTTTGCCAATCTCTTCAACCATTGTCGTCTTACCAACGCCTCCTGTTCCATATACTCCAATCATTTTAACATTGGAATCTTGTAATGCCCCCATAATGTTATTGAAAACCAATTCTCGCGACTCAAAATTTGCATAGTTTGCACTTGATGATGTGAATTGAAGTTCTTGAGCAAATGGCTTAGGATGTGCAACCGTGCTAAAATTACCACTCTGAGTGAGATTTTTCACTTCTTCCATCTTATTTTCGGCTTCCTTGCTCATACGGTAGCGTGAGATGTAATCCGGACATGAGAATTTAAAGCACTGCATGTTTTCGTTAATTATATTGTCATCCTTAATTTTCTGAACTCTTTCTTCCACCTCTGCTAGCCAGTTTGAAACACGTTCATCAACTTTTTCACCACGAGTAATGGCTTCATCAACTTTTTCTTCGATTTGTTTTCTCTGCTCTTCAAGGTTTTTAATTTCAACTTCCAGTTTCTTCTGCTTCTTCTTGTACTGAAAAACAAAACCAACGTGGCGCACCACTAATTGGATCACTGGCTCAACTATTGTCCCTGCAATTGCCCCTACAATTGAAAATACACCTTGCAGGACATTCATTTTCAATCCACTTTTTCTCTTTCTTTTTTTTCTTTTTTTTTTTTTTTCCTTTTTTTACCCTTTTTTTTAAAACAAATATTGAAGAAGAAACTAGTTTGACATTCGAATTTCAGAGGATAAAGCTCTCTCAATCTGTCTCTGCAGGTAAAACAAAAACAGAGATATCAAAGAAGAGAAATAAAAAGTGAAGATAAAATTCTCTCTTTTGCCGATTAGGAAAATAAAAAACGAAAAAGAAATTAACATTAACTAAGTAGAAAGAGTTAATTACCTGAAAGTCATATTTACAAATGTTATGATAGCTCAGGTCCTATTTAAGATTTTTTGAACCAATAAGTTTTATTTAGTAAAATTGAGAATATTATCAATTTTTCCTAATTTATAAAACTAAGAACATTATCAATTTTGCATAATAATGTTTCAAATAATTATTTCACTAACTGATGAAAAAAAAAAAAAAACACAGAGTATAGGATTAAACATTCTTGCCCTCTACTTATTGGTTTGATTCAACTATCTAACAAAATCGAGAATATTATCAGTTTTTTTCAATTTTAAAATTGATAATATTATCATTTTTTTTCTTTTTTTTAGTATTTTTCTAATTTTAAAATTAAGAATATTATCATTTTTTTTTCATTTGTTTTTCATTTTTTTAGTATTTTTTTATTTTTATTTTTTAGTTTTGCACATCAATGTTCCTTCATCATGCTCCTATATAGATATAAAATTTTCAGTTTTGTACAAAAAAATGATTCAATTTTTTTTTTAATTTTTTCAAAAAAAAAAACATTAGTTATTTATTTATTTTTTTCAATTTGAAAGTTGATATTTTAAAGTTTTAAAAATCAAAATAAATGTCAAATTATCATATTCATTTATAGATAATCATAAATGATGAACAATCATTATTTGAAGGGCAATTCCGACTATTAAAAATTTAATGGGACTTGAAGGTTCAAAAAATCTTAATTAGGACTTAATGAAATATAAATTCATAAATTAATACTTATGTGCAAATGCCCCAAGTAGAAAAAGAAAATGGATAGGGTTATTGTTATACTTAATCTATTTTGATGATCTGAATTATTCATATTCTAGGATATATGAAACATATTATTTATAAATATAAAAAAAAAAAATTTAGGTTAACCGGCTATCCATAGTCCCATGATCAAGTCTTAATTATTTTTTTTTTAAAAAAATTATCAAAAAATCATAATAACCATTTATTTAAAATAAAAATAATAATAAAAACAAATGGTGTTGTGAGGTTACAAATGTCTAATTAACTTTTCTTTTTTTTTTTCTTTTTTTCTTTTTATACATGATTTACTCAACAAACATTAAAATATAGGTAGAAGAATTCATTCAAATTTCAACCAGCTTATTTTATTTTTATTTTTTTTCAGTCCTATCTCAAATCAAATTCATGATTTAAATAGAGCCTTAAAATATAGATGAATAAATAGAAACAAACCAAATCAAGCCAAGTTTTAAGTCCTATCAAATAGGATCAGTTATATATATATATATATATTAATTATTTTTGATTTGTTTAAACAGAAACAAAAGCCAAATCACTTCGTTTGTTTTTCAAAATCTATTTTCTGCATTTTATTGAAACGAAATATAAACTCTTTTGATTGAAATAAATACCAAAAAATATTTGGCTCAAAAAAAAGAAAAAAGAAAAGAAAGAAACACATAGGAATCAATGAACACTCAACATTTTCTAATGCTTTTTAACTGGGAAAATCTCTGTTTTGTTTAGTTTTTGAAAATTATCTTTAAGTTATATATATATTTTTTTATGTATATTTTTCATTTTTAGTGAATTTTTTTAGATGCACTTAATGTGTATGTACTTAAAATGAAAAATATTTTTTTTAAATATTAAAAAATTTCACTATAGACAAAAAAAAAAAAAATACTAATAAATATTTTTTATTTTTAGTAATGTTTTTAATTTTCTTCACAAATATATGTATCTAAAAATTAATAAACATTCAACTAGATTTAAAAAAAAAAAATTATTAAAGACAAAAAATGCAAAAAAAAAAAATATTAAAAATTAATTTTGAAATTTGAAGACTAAACAAGGTGTAAGTTTATAAATATCAAAATTAAAATTTTGACATAGAATTGAAAAGTCACTTCCCGCCAAGTTGTTTCGAGAAGCCAGTCTCTGCGACTTCGGCAACAAAATGGACTTTCAATAGATGCACTTATGGTAGAAATCCCTCTAAAAAAAATCTCACCAAACAAATATATGTTTTGTAGGACTTATGAGCTTAGGGGTCGTTTGGAATAAATTGTTTTAGCTTGATTTTTTTTAATTTTTTGGTTATTTTAGCCCGTTTTAAAAAGTTTTGTTTATGATAAATTTTTAATTTTTTTTTATAGTTTTGTGAGAGACAATATGAAATGATTATGATTTGAATATGATATTTTGTATTTTTTTAACCTATTTTGTCTTTTTATGAACTAATTTAGCCCAAACCAACATCCCAAGCGACCCCTTAGAAGTTCCACCAAATACTTGAAGATTGTGTTTGGTTCATAAATTTTGGTCAACATGCTTACATTTTTATTTTATTTTTTTATTTCGATTGATGAAAATTAATTGTTAATTGTTAGATTAACACCTATGAAAGTTAGCTTCCCAATCTTTTACAAAGTCAAGTGTTTGTCTCTTTAATTTAACTTCATTAAGGATATTTAAACCTATGACCTCCCTATAAACTTCTAAACTCTTAGGAAAGTCATAGTAACCAACTAGGCTAAGCCTAGTTGATTAACATGCTTATGTGAAAGACTCTTTTATTATTATTATTATTATTATTATTATTATTATTATTATTATTATTATTTAATGTTTCAAAACTTTAGAATTTTACAACTTTTAAAATATACATCTATTTTTTTTTCCCCTAAAATTTAGTTTTTTTATAGGGAAAAATTTATTTTATTCTTTTGTAATTTGAAACCAAAACACTTTACCCTTATAATTCAAAAATAGTCAGAAATGTTTCATGTGATTTTAAACTAAAGTGCAACCATTAACATAGTTAACTAGAGATGTAAAATGACTATAACACCATCTCTCTCTCCTTTAATACACATAGTTTATAATGTTTAAACATCAATTCAATTAAAACACGAGTAATTATAAATTCTTAATCATTTATTGTAATTCTCAACTTTTGATTCTAATTTTAATTTAATTATTTTTTAAATCACAATTAATCTTAAATATTTAATTAGTTATTGTAATTGCTAAATTTTAAATCTAATTTTAATTTAATCATATTTTAGATCAATTTCTAATTATTTTGTATTTTATATTCTTACTTAAAATATTTAGTTATATTTTATATTTTAGATTAATGGTTAATTATATTATATTTTATTTATTTTAATTAACATATTAATCTTTTTGTTGTATTAATTTCATTTTATTTTTTTAGAAAACTAAACCCACTCTAAAATAGTGTGTGCGATACACCTTCTGTCAGTTTGAATGAAAATACTAACAGCAACACTTTAGTCCTCCAAAATCACACAGAAATTTTCTAACAATATTTAAATCATATGAGGTAAAATGAATTTAATCATTTTTTTATAACCGCTCAACGAGATCGTTCTCAATTAAATACAAAATTATGTAATATGAAAAAAAAAATACACTTTTTAGAATTTGAAATTGTGAAAAAATTTCACTTATAAAATTTCATACTTTTGAGAAATATTTTGTCTTGGGACTCATCTTCGTTGCTTTATAATGGGTGAATTTATAGCGATTCCGGTTTTGACCAAACCCTTTCTGTATTCTGAACTCGAGCTTTGATGGTTCTGTATTGTTACTTGCCTTACTTCTCTTTTCCTTCCTTAAATTTGGCTATTGGATTGTAGTGGTTATGTTTGGAACAAGTTGGTAACTTAGTTTTCAAACTTTTGTTGCCCAGAATTTGCTCCTCCGCTCAAGTGGCACTTCTTGTGCTCGAGCGGGTTTTGTGAACTCTCAGTAGTTTTGCAGGTTTGCAAAACTGCTGAGAGAGTGTATTCTATGCTCGAGCGGTGCTTTATGCGCTCGAGCGGCCTTTTCACTCTCGAGCGCTGGTCTATTGTCTGTAGAACTACTAAAAGTGTGCATTCTGCGCTCGAGCGTCACTTCTTGAGCTCGAACGGAACAATTTATTGTGTCTAACGCTCGAGCATCACTTCTTGTGCTCGAGTGGACTGCGCGTATATCAGTTCGTGGCAGCCACTTTTTACATCACTTTTTCATCTCTTTCTCTCTCTAGAACATTTCAAAATCCTAGATCTAGAGTTTCCCTCTCTAAAACTCATCTTCTTTCTTCTAAAACACCTAGATTCGTTGAGTTCTTAACCCTAGTCTTTGGGGAAAAGGTAGAGCATCTCAAGAGCTCCATTTTGGTTTGAACAAAACTTGGTTTTGGCATCTTTGAAGTTCCTCCATTGCTCCGTTGGCCTCTAGCTGCGAGGTAGGGACTTTTTACACTCTTCTATGAGTTTTAACTTAGCTATTTGTTAATGTGTAAGAAATATTGCAATTTGGGATGATTTTGAACAAACCTAGGGTTTTGGTTTAAAATCAAAAGAGTGGTTTCAAATGTTTGTACTAAAAATGATTGTGGGGGGTAAATATGAGGTTGTGGTGTGATTTATTTGTTGATTTTGATACTTGGGATAGATTTGGAAGAAAAGGGAGTTTTGCCCTAAAATGCCTCAATTAATTATTTTGTATAAATAATTGGAATTAGTATTAAAATTGTGGAATTGGGTGAATGTTTACATAAATTGTGGAGTTGGATATGTATTACCTCTCACCTATGGAAAGTTAGATAATTTATTTTTTTTGGTGATTGTATATTTGTTAGAAATATCTGTTTTGGGCTATCGGTGGAGGATAACTATGTTTGTTGTAGAAATTGCATGAGGATTAGGTGAATTGAAACTAATCTCTTATCTGTTGTCATTGAATATGACTATATTTTAATACATTGTAAATGTATGATGTTTGGGAGAAGAAATAGGATGTACTCCATATTTGGGAGAAGAAAGGGGGTGGACTCCATTGAATTAAGTTGGCCTGTGTGTCCAGAGTGAAAGTCCCGAAAACCGCACGTATACATGGGTGCCAATTTTTGCAGACGAAATATTCGTAAAATGGAAATGGAAGTGTTTGTATAATGGTTGTGTTGGCTAGAAACCCACTGAGTGAAACCCACTGAGTTGTACCCTCAGTTTGGTTGTCTGAATGAATTGGTGAATGACTCATAAAATGAGATAAAATGGTGAATGAATCATGAATTAAGATCAAATGAATTGAGATAGCATGAACTGTGATATAGAGTTTGGCATGGCATGGTTTTATAAAGGAGTTGTAAATGGTTTTGTCATGGACATTGGATATGCATCTCATACTCATATCTTTGTTAAGATTCATATATTGTGTTAGATTGTTCTACTGGGTTTTGACTCACCCTATTTGGGAAAAACCATTTTCAGGTGTTGGTGATATGCCTTCACTAGGACAGTAGCTTGGAGGGATTAGGAGCAAGAGCTTCTTTTTTATTGTATTTATTTTGTATAGCCAAGGGCTTTAATTGTATTGTGCTAGACTCATTTTTGTTGTGACCAAGCAGTGACTTGGAAAGATGTAAGCCTTTAGGGCATATGAATATTTAATTAGCTTTCATTCCTTTTACCACTTGTAACACATGCTGTAGATTCAACATGAACTATTTATGAATGTATATCGCATGTGTCACATTTTATATATTAATTCTGATGAATGAAAGTATGTTGTTTCGGTTTTATGTCTGCTTATGAGATGAGTTTATCGCATTTATTTTGGGACTTTACAACTTGGTATCAGAGCATACCGAGTTTAAATACTTTGGGTACGTGAGAAGTGGTTAGTACCACATTGGGTTTGTCTCGCTTGATAGAGATATTAGTGTGTACAGTATGCTTATATGATAACATGCTCATGTGATTATATGGGTATGGGACTTAGTTTCTGGGATGTTGATTGAGTTTACAGGTTTCTAGAAATCCTATTAGAAGAGCACTTGATCATTGCTGTTTCTAATTGGAACTCTAGCAACACCATGGGACAATCATTATCCAGAAATTAAATTCGTATGGGTTTATGAGACAACGTAATTATGTGGAATGAATTACTGTTGTCCACTACTTTTGGATGCGAGTGAGTTAGCTTCGGCACATTTGTAAATGTGCTAATCTATTTTGTTACCTTCATTAGGCTATCAGGACGTGGATGTGGTGGTGGTAAGCGTGGTAGGCCTAGAAGACATGAGGTGCCTTTACCGGATGAAATTCTGGCGCAGAAAGAAAGGGTTAATCAGGCCAATGTCGCCGAATTGATTAGTCAATAGACCATGGGTACCTTAGCTCGCGAAATGCCGAAGCATTGCGGGAATCTATGGACATTCTCAAGATTGAGAATCAAGTCCAGGCCTAGGTAGCTGAGACAGGGCCGTCATTTCTGAAGCGAGAGTTTTCCCAATCGAATCCAAATGAATTTGTGGATGATCCCAAAGAGCCACTGAAGGCAGATGAGTGGCTAAAGCAAATTGTGAAGACGTTCGAGATGCTTGGCATCGAGGACGACCAGTTGAAAGTGACCTTGGCATGCTTGTAACTGAAGGGAGATACAGGTCAGTGGTGGAAGTATGCGCGTGGATGCATATGAGTGACTTGGGAGGCTTTTGTCAGCACCTTCTAGGATAAGTTTTTGCCTCCCATTATTAGGGAGAAGTTGATAGATTAGTTCTCCAAGCTTATGCAGTTGAATACTCCAGTGGCCAAGTTTGAGGCCACATTTACTAACTTGTCAGGGTTTGCACCAGAACTCGTGGCGACTGAAGAGCGATGTTGTTTAAAGTTCGAGAAAAGATTGAGGACCAGGCTTATGTCCAAAGTGGTCGGGTCAATGATTAGAGATTATAGACGCCATGTGAAGGCGGCAGCTCATCTGGAGACAGTAATGCAGATGGAGGAAGAGAGGATGAGGGGCTTTAAGAGGAGTTAGGATGTTCAGGGAGACAGTAAGAGCCAGAGGGGTTCTAACCCATAGCAGTCGTAGGGAGCTCAGACGAGGTCCATTTTCCAGTATCGAGTTCGGGTTCTGGGAGAGGTAGTTAAGGAGATGTCACTTGTTTCAAGCATGGTCAGTTAGGCCACAAGTCTCCAACTTGCCCGCAGAGAGGAAGGGGGCAGCGGCCTGCATCGTTTTCGGCTCGTTCTTAAAGCCAGAGTCACGGAAGAGGCCAACCGCTCACTTGTTATCAGTGTAGGCAAGCGGGGCATATGAAGAGGTTTTGCCCACAGTTGGGTGGCACACTTGATACGTCTGGTTTGAGGCAGACACAAAGCCGCCAGCTTACACAGTCAGCACAGGCCTAGAGGGCCAATCAAGGAGCCTCTTCGGCTCAGTCAGTACATTAGGCTTATGCTCCGAGGGGTGAGCAGGTTGTGCAGAGACCTATAGGACATGTGTATACTGCTACCGCACCAGATCTTGTACCAGCTCTTTCAATAGTGAGAGGTACCATCTTGTTTTGCAATTCAGTTGCTAATGTATTGATTGATACGGGTGCATCCCATTCATTTGTCGCATCTGCATTTGCATCAGTTTTGGGGTTAGAGTTGGTTCAGTTAGCATCTTCTCTTTGTGCAGAGTCACCTATTGGTGGTGAGATTATTCTGAAACCGGGGTGTTGGGATTGTGACATAGAGGTTACCAATCGCCGACTTCCTTTTACATTTGTGCTGATTAATATGTCTAGTTTTGATATTATTTTGGGAATGGATTAGTTGTTATCATATCAGGCTGTTAAAGATTATTACCGTCAAAGGGTTACTGTATGTACCCTGAACGGTGATTGCTTTTATTTCTTGGGGGACCGGGTTGATATAGTTTTATCACCGGTGTATGATTTGTGAGGGCGGAGTGAGCTTAGTTGCCTTGTTGCCAACTTCTTGAGTACTGAGTGTAATGAAGTCCGACTTGAGTTGCCAAGGGTGGTTTGTGAATACTTGGGCGTTTTTCCCAAGGATCTTACTAGTTTACCACCTCATCGAGAGATCGAGTTGTTTATTGATTTAGTGCCTGGCACGACACCAATTTCTATGGCACCATATATATTTGCACCTGCCGAGTTGAGTGAGTTGAAGATTCAACTCCAAGAATTGTTAGATAAGGGTCTTATCAGCCCCAGTACTTCACCTTAGGAAGCACCGACTCTTTTTGCTAAAAAAGAAAGATAGTGCATTTCGACTTTATATAGATTACCGAAAGTTGAACCGGGTAACTGTTAAGAACAAGTACCCAATGCCTCGTATAAATGATTTGTTTGATCAGTTGAAGGGGTTTTGTTCCTTCTCTAAGATAAACCTAAGATCTGGTTATCACCAGTTGAGAGTAAGGGAGGAGGATATCTAAAAGACGGCATTCCGTACACGGTATGGCCATTACGAGTTTCTAGTGATGCCCTTTGGGCTAACTAATGCACCAACTGTGTTTATAGATTTGATGAACCGGATCTTTTGTGAGTTCCTAGACCATTTTGTGGTCATCTTTGTGGAGGACATCTTGATTACTCACCCTCTGAGGAGGAGCACGAGGAACACTTGCGAGTGGTGCTTGAGTTGCTTAGAGCCCACAAACTGTATGCCAAGTTTGGAAAGTGTGAATTCTGACTGAGAGAAGTTAAGTTCTTAGGCCATGTGGTATCCAAGGAAGGGGTAACTATAGATTCATCCAAGATAGAGGTAGTGCAAAATTGGGAAGCCCTTAAGAATGCTTTCGAGATCCGTAGTTTCTTGGGGTTGGCTGGGTATTATCGTAGATTTGTGAAGGATTTCTTTAAGCTAGCCTCACCGTTAACTAGATTGACAAAGAAAGGGATCAAATTTGTGTGGAGTGAGACCGGTGAGAAATCTTTCAAGAGCTTAAGGATAAACTTACCACTGCTCCAGTTTTGATTATTCCAAAGAGGGGTTTGCGCTATTCAGTGTATTATGATGCCTCACGGGAAGGTTTGGGTTATGTTTTGATGCAAGAGGAGAAGGTAGTAGCCTATGGCTCGTGGCAATTGAAAACACATAAAAAGAATTATCCTACTCATGACCTAAAGTTAGCAGCGGTGATCTTTGCCTTAAGGATTTGGAGGCATTATTTGTATGGTGAGAAGTTTGAAGTGTTTTTCGATCACAAGAGTCTGAAATATCTGTTTACATAGAAAGACTTAAATCTAAGGCAAAGGAGGTGGATGGAGTTCATAGAAGATTATAACTTTGAGTTACATTATCATCCGGGGAAGACCAATGTTGTTGACGATACCTTGACTAGGAAATCAATTAGCAGTGTAGCTTGTATTGCCATCTAGGAATAGGAGATGTTGGGTGCTCATGGGGAGTTTGACTTGCATTTTGGTGAGTCTGTTGAGTCTGTAGCCTTATTTTCGGTAGTTGCACAACCTATACTTATGAGCCGAGTGATAAAAGCATAGAAGGGCGACCTTGAGGTAGAATCCCTCCCGGAGAAGATCTCTAGTGGGAAGGTAGAAAGAGGCTTGAACTTGTACTTCGACTCAAGTGTTAGATACCTTGACCGTCTCTTCATGCCGAAGTCTTGCCGAGAGGAAGTACTCCAAGAGTTTCACCACTCACGCCTTGCAGTGCATCCGGGAGGCATAAAGATGTATCATGACCTTTATCGCCAGTTTTGGTGAAGGGGAATGAAGAAGGATGTGGTCGTGTTTGTATCAAAGTGACTTACTTGCCAACAAGTGAAGGCCAAACATCAGAGGCCAACGGGTTTCTTGCAACCCTTGCCCATAGCCGAGTGGAAGTAGGAGCTTGTTATGATAGACTTTGTTGTGGGCCTTTCGTGGACTCAACGGGGTAGTAATGCAATTTGGGTGGTAGTTGATTGGTTGACCAAGTCGGCACACTTTATACCTATACATGTGAGTGACTCAGTAGATTATCTTGTTGACCTTTACATTAGGGACATAGTGAGGTTGCATGGAGTCCCTATGACGATTATTTCGGATAGAGATCCACGTTTCATGGCTCGGTTGTGGAAGAGCCTACAGAGTGCCTTGAATACGAGATTGACCTTTAGCATTGGATATCATCCTCAGACGGACGGGCAGTCAGAGCGCAACGTTCAGATTTTAGAGGATATGCTTCGGCGTTGTGTCATTGACTTTAAGGGTTCGTGGGAAAGGCACTTGCCCTTAGTGGAATTTTCCTATAACAATATCTTCGAGTTGAGTATTGGTATGGCACCATTTGAGGCCTTGTATGGCCGACCGTGTAGATCTCCTATGTGTTGGGCAGAGGTAGGTGATGCGCCTATGTTGGGTCCAGAGTTAGTCCGGGAGACGACGAAAAAAGTTACACTTATCTGTAAGAGGTTGGTTACGGCTTAGAGTCGCCAGAAAAATTATGTCGACCGTAGGAGGAAACCTTTGTCTTTTGAGGTGAGAGACCATGTCTTTTTGAAGATATCACCTAGGAGCGGTTTGATGAGGTTTGGAAAGAGTGGGAAGTTGTCCCCTTGGTTAGTTGGGTCTTTTAAGATCCTTGAGTAGATTGGAGAGGTTGCTTACCGTTTGGCCTTGCCGCCACAACTTTCTGGGGTTCTTGATGTGTTTCATATTAGCATGCTTCGGAAGTATGAGCCGGATCCATCGCACGTGTTAGATCGACTTAGAGGTAGATGAGGATGGCATGTGTGAGGGGAGACTGGTGAAAGTCTTGGATGCTCAGGACCAAGTCTTGCAAGGCAAGACAATTCGCTTGGTTAAAGTATTGTGGAAATATCACGGGGTTGAGGAAACAATTTAGGAACGTGAGTTGGAAGTTCATGAGAAGTATTCGGACTTATTTGTTGATATTGAAGTTTTGATTATGTTAATGAAATATAAAAATCATTGTATATATATTGAGAAAATGGAAAATTGTATATATTGTGCATGTTTTGGAAACATGGATTTAATGTAAACAATGTAAATGTTTTGGGAAAATGTGAATCATACTTTCAATGTTGGAACTTGTATTTCGAGTTGATGAAAATGGATGACCGGAGAATGGGTTGTGGTATTAGAATTGATTAATTATTGTTATTGTGTTTGGTTTAAACATAACTTTAAAACTTGACTTGAAATTTCGAGGACAAAATTCCTTAAATGGGGGAGATTATAGCTATTCCGGTTTTGACCTGACCCTTTCTGTATTCTGGACTCGGGTTTCATGGTTCTGTATTGTTACTCTTGCCTTACTTCTCTTTTCTTTCCTTAAATTTGGCTATTCGATTGTAGTGGTTGTGTTTAGAATAGGCTGTTGCTTAGTTTTCAAACTTTTGTTGCCCAGAATTTTAGTCCTCCGCTCTAGCGGCACTTCTTGCACTCAAGTGGGCTTTGTGAACTCTCAATACTTTTGTAGGTCTGCAAAACTACTGGGAGAGTGTATTCTATGCTCGAGCAGGCTCAGCTCGAGCGACCTTTCTTGTACTTGAGCATTGGTCTATTGTTTGCAAAACTACTGGGAGTGTGCATTTTGCGCTCTAGCGGACTGTGTGTATATCAATTCGTGCAGCCACCTTTTACATCACTTTTCATCTCTTTCTCTCTCTAAAACATTTCAAAACCCTAGATCTTGAGTTTCTCTCTCTAAAACTAAATCTTCCGCTTCTAAAACACCTAGATTTGTTGAGTTCTCGACCCTAGTGTCTTTGGAAAAAAGGTAGAGCATCTCAAGCGCTCCATTTTAGTCTGAACAAAACTTGGTTTCGCCGTCTTTGAAGTTTCTCCATTGCTTTTTTGTTCTCTAGCTTCGAGGTTGGGACTCTGTACACTCTTCTATGAGTTTTAACTTAGCTATTTGTTGATGTGTAAGAAATATTAGAATTTGGGATGATTTTCAACAAACCTAGGGTTTTGGTTTAAAATCAAAAGAGGGGTTTCAAATGTTTGTACTAAAAATGGTTGTGGCCGGTAGATATAAGGTTGTGGTGTGATTAATTTGTTGATTTTGACACTTGGGATGGATTTGGAAGAAAAATGAGTTTTTTCCTAAAATGTCTCAATTAATTATTTTGTATAAATAATTTTAATTAGTATTAAAATTGTGGAATTAGGTGAATGTTTACATAAATGGCGAAGTTGGATATGTATTACCTCTCACCTATGGAAATTTGGATAATTTATTTGTTTTGGAGATTGTATATCTATTAGAAATATCTATTTTGGGCTATTGGTGAAGGATAGCTATGATTGTTGTAAAAATTGCATGAGGATTAGGTGAATTGAAACTAATCTCGTATCCGTTGTCATTGAATGTGACTATGTTTTAACACATTGTAAATGTATGATGTTTGGGAGAAGAAAGGAGATGTACTCCATATTTGGGAGAAGAAAGGGGATGGACTCCATTGAATTAAGTTAGCATGTGTGTTCAGAGTGAAAGTCCCGAAAATCTCATGTATACATGGTTGTCGATTCCTGCGGACGAAATATCCATAAGATAGAAAATGGAAGTGTTTGTATAATGGTTGTGTTGGCTAGAAACCCACTGAGTTGTACCCTCAGTTTGGTTGTCTGAATGAATTGGTGAATGACTCATGAAATGTGATAAAATGGTGAATGAATCATGAATTAAGATAAAATGAATTGAGATAACATGAACTTTGATATAGAGCTTGGCATGACATGGTTTTATAAAGAAGTTGTAAATGGTTTCATCATGGGCAATGGATATGCATCTCATACTGGTATCTTTGTTAAGATTCATACACTGTGTTAGATTGTTTCTATTGGGCTTTGGCTCACCCTATTTGGGAAAAACCATTTTTCAGGTGTTGGTGATATGCATCCGCCAAGACAGTAGCTTGGAGGGATTTGGAGCAAAAGATTCTTTTTTATTGTATTTGTTTTGTATGGCCAAGGACTTTAATTGTATTGAGCTAGACTCATTTTTGTTGTGACCAAGCAAGAACTTGGAAAGATGTAAGCCTTTAGGGCATATGAATATCTAATTAGCTTCCATTCCTTTTACCACTTGTAACACATGTTGTAGATTCAAGATGAACTATTTATAAATATATATCGCATGTGTCACCTTTTGTGTATTAATTCTGATGAATGAAAGTATGCAGTTTTGGTTTTACGTCTGCTTATGAGATGAGTTTATCACATTTATTTTGCGACCTTACTGAATTTTGTAATAAGTGTGAAAGTTGTAAATCTGAACATTTATACTTTTAATTATTGAGATATTATTAACTTTTAGAAAGTGTGAAAGTTAAAATGAATACAGTTAAAAAATATTCACACTTTTTAAAATTTTATATTTTTCTAATTTATTGAATGTATGAATAGTTGTATTTTTAAAAATATTCCTTGGTAAATTATAATTTGCACCCTTGCAGTTTGTACCAAATTCTATTATAGCGATTTCGGTTTTGACCAGACCTTTATTATATTCCGAACTCGGATTTTGTGGCTTAATATTGTTATTCATGTCACTTTCCCTCTTTTTCCTTTCCTATTTGAGTATTGGATTGTCTTGGGCATGTTTGGGACAAGTTGGTTGCTTGTTGGTCTAGAATGTTGTTGCCCAGATTCTAGCTTCTTCACTTGAGTGAGGCTTCTTGCGCTCGAGTGAGCTTTGTGAACCCCCAGCATTTTTGCAGAGCTACAGAGATTCTGGGAGGGTAGTGTTCTTCGCTCAAGCGAGACTTCTTGCGCTCGAGTGACGGTGTGCGTCTGTAAAACTTCTAAAGGTATGTATTTTGCTCTCGAGCAATGCTTCTTGCACTCGAGCGAGGTGACTTGTTGTGTCTGGTCACTCGAGCGACAACTCCTGCACTTGAGCGAGCCTCACGTATATCAATTCTCAATAGCTCATTTTTACACAGAAATTTTATATCTTTTCACCCCAAAACCCTAAATTGGCTCCTTCTCTCTCTAAAACTTGACTTCTCTCTACAAATACTCCAAGATCTAAGCACCTCTACCCTACTTCCTTTGAGAAAAAGGTGGAGCACCTTGTGGGCTTCCATTTGATCCGAACAAAGTGGAGTTTGGGCATTTTTGAAGTTCTTCCGTTTCTCCTTTGAGTTTCTACTCTTGAGGTAGGGATATTCTACACCCTCATATGGTTTTTAACCTAAATATTTGTTGTTATGTATAAATGATGAGATTTGGAAGTGATTTTGGGTAAACTAGGGTTTGGGCTTAAATTAAAATAGGGGTTTTCCATGTTGAGTTACAAAATGAATGTGGGGCTTTGAATAGAAGGTTACCTTGAGTTAAAAAGGTGAAATTTGGCCTTTGGGTTGATATTTGGAAAAATGGGGAAATTTGTCCTAATTTGTGTTGAATAATTATTTTTGTATAAATAATGGAATTGGTATGGAAAATGTGAAATTGGGAGGATGTATGAATGAATGGTGTAGTTGGATTTGTTAAATCACTCACCTATGGAAATTTGATAATTTATCTGTTATAAAGATATATCTATTTAGAAATATTTGTATTCGGCTATCGGTGGAGGATAGCTATGATTGTATGAAGATTAGGAGGATTGAAAATAATCATTTAACTATGTCATTGAATATGATGGTGTGTTGAGATATTGAATATGTGTAGTTAAATGTCATTGAATATGACGATATCTTTAAATACATTGTATATGTATAATGTTTCGGAAGGAGAAAGGAGATGTACTCCATGTTTTTGGAGGAGATAGGGGATAGACTCCATTGAAAACTAAGTTGGCCGGAGTGTCTGGGGTGAAAGTCCTGAAATCTTGTGTATACGTAGATGTCGATCCCACGGACAAAATTTCCATAAAATCGAAAGATTGAAGTGTTTATATGTTTGTTGTGTTGATTGGAAACCAATGAGTTGTAATCTCAGTTGGGTTATTCGGAGAATTATAAACTTAGCCTATGAGTTAAAACGAAATGAACTAATATGAAATGAATAAATGGAAATGGATCTAGATGTGAATGTTGGTATCGTGTTGTCATGTGAAGTATATGTGTTTTGGGTGTAAGTGTTGAACATATATATATACTTGATACTTATATCTTAGTTAAACCTCATATATTGTGTTAGTCTATCTCTACTGGGTTTTGGCTCACCCTACTTGGGAAGCCATTTTCAGGTACAGGTGATATGCTTCCTCCAAGGATGTAGCTTAGGAGGACTTAGGAGCTAGAGGCTCTATTTTTGTTATTTTTGTGTTTACTTGTTCATTCAAGCCGAGGGTTTTAAATGTATAGAGCTTATGACTCTCTTTTGTTGTAACCAAGTAATGTATTGGAAAGATGTAAGCCCGTAGGGTATTATTTTGTTGTTATTAATTAGTATTACATGCTATAGATTCAGGATGAACATTAATGAATGTATGATGCATGTAACATCTTTTGTAATACGAATTCTGATGTATGGAAATATACCAATTCTATTATGTTCATTTCTCTTATGAGTTGGTTTATTTATATTTTCTTTTGAGGGCATTATAATTTGGTATCAGAGCGTACTGGGTTTGAATACTTTGGGTACGTGGGAAGTGGTTAGTACCACAATGGGTTTGTCTTGCTTGTTAGAGACTTAATGTATAGACGATATGTGATTATATGGGTATGGGATTTAGTTCCTAAGATGTTGATTGAGTCTACGGCTTTCTGAAAGTCTTATTAGAAGGGTACTTGATCACTGCTGTTTCTAATTGGAACTCTAGTAACACTGCAGGACAATCATTATCTAGGAAGGAAATTTGTATGTGTTTATTTGATTACGTGTTTATGTGGAGTGAATTACAGTTGTCCATCGTATTAGGATGTGAATGAATTAGCTTCGACACATTTGTAAATGTGTTAATGTCTATCATTACCTTTATTAGGATGTCAGGACGTAGATGTGGTAGTGGTAGGTGTGGTAGGCATGGTAGGCACGAGATGCCTATACCGGATGAAATTCCGGCGCAAGAGGAAGGAGTTGGTCAGGCCAACATGGCCGAGCCAGTAGATTAATAAGCCAAGGGCACCTTAGCCCCATGAAATGGCATGGGCATTGCGAGAATCCATGGACATTCTTAGGGCTGAGAATCAAGTCCAGGCCTATGTAGCTGAAGCAGGGCCGTCTTTTCTTAAGAGGAAGTTCTTCCGGTCGAATCCGGACGAGTTTTTGGGTGATCCCAAGGAGCCACTGAAGGCTGATAAGTGGCTAGAGCAGATGACAAAGATGTTTAAGATGCTCGGCATTGAAGACGGAGGTCTGAGAGTGACCATGGCGTCCTTCTAGTTGAAGGGAGACGCAGGTTAGTGGTGGAAGCAAGCGCGGGGGCGCATTTGAGGGACTTGGGAGGCTTTTGTCAACGCCTTCCAGGATAAGTACTTACCTGCTACAGTGAAGGAGAAGTTGAGAGATCAATTCTCCAAGTTAGTGCAGTTGAACACACCAGTGGCTAAGTTTGAAGCCATGTTCACTAGCCTGTCTAGGTTTGCACCAAAGTTAGTGGCGACTGAGGAGCACCAGTGTTTGGAGTTTGAGAAGAGATTGAGGACCGGGCTCATGTTTAGAGTAGTCGAATCCATGATTAGGGACTATGGGCACCTTGTGGAGGCTACAACCCATCTTGAGACTATCATGCATGTAGAGGAGGAGAGAATAAGGGGCTCCAGGAGGAGTTAGGACAACCAGGGGTACAGTAAGAGGTAGAGGGGTTCTAACCCCCAGCAGTCCCAGGGAGCGCATTCGAGGTCTACCTTTCTAGTGTCGAGTTTGGGTTCTGGGAGAGGTGGTCAGGGAGACATCACTTGTTTCAAATGTGGTCAGTTGGGCCACAAGTCTCCAGCTTGCCCACAGAGGGAAGGAGGGCAGCGAGCAGCTTTATCTTTGGCTCGTTCTCAGGGCCAGAGTCGGGAGAGGAGCTAGCCGCTCACTTGTTATCAGTGTGGGCAGGCAGGGCACTTAAATAGATTTTGCCCACAGTGGGGTGGCACACCTGGTGCATCTAGCTCGAGGCAGGCACAATGTCACCAACCTGCACAGTCAGCACAGGCCTCGAGGGCCAATCAAGGAGCCTCTTCAGCTTAGTCAGTGCAGCAGTCCTATGCTACGAGGGTTGAGCAGTAGACTAAAGGCCTATGGAGCGTGTGTATGCTGTTATAGCGCCGGATCTTGTACTGGCTCCATCTATTGTGAGAGGTACCCTCTTGTTTTGCAATTCAGTTGCTAATGTGTTGATTGATACGGGTGCATCCCATTCCTTTATTTCTTTTGCATTTGCATCATTTTTGGGGTTGGAGTTGGCATAGAGTCACCTATTGGTGGTGAGGTTGTTCTAAAACAGAGGTATCGGGGTTGTGACATAGAGGTCGCCGGTCGTCGACTCACATTTGCATTTGTTTTGCTTGATATGACTAGTTTCGATGTTATTTTGGATATGGACTGGTTATCGTCATATCGAGCTATTATAGATTGCTACCATCAGAGGGTTACTGTATGTACCTTGAGCGGTGATTGCTTTTATTTCTTAGGAGACTAGGTGGATAGAGTCTTATCACTGGTATATGATCTGCGTGGGTGGAGTGAACTTAGCTGTCTTCTCGCTTGCTTTTGAGTAATGAGTGTGATGAGGCTCGAGTTCAGTTGCCAAGGGTGGTTTGTGAGTACTTGGCTGTCTTTCTCGAGGATCTTACTAGTTTACCACCCCACCAAGAGATCGAGTTTTCTATTGATTTAGTGCCTGGCATGGCACCGATTTCTATGGCACCGTACAGATTTGCACCAGTAGAGTTGAGTGAGTTGAAGATCCAACTCCAGGAATTATTAGATAAGGGTTTTATTTGTCCTAGTACTTCGCCTTACGGAGCAGCGGCTCTCTTTGCTAAAAGGAAAGATAGAGCATTGCAACTTTGTATTGATTACCAGAAGTTGAATCGGGTAACTGTTAAGAATAAGTACCCAATGCCTCGTATAGATGACCTATTTGATCAGTTGAAAGGGTCCCGTTGTTTCTCTAAGATAGACCTGAGATCGGGTTACCATCAGTTGAGGGTAAGGGAGGACGATATTCCGAAGACGACATTCTGTACGTAGTATGGCCACTATGAGTTTCTTGTGATGCCTTTTGGGCTAACCAATGCCCCAACTGTGTTTATGGACTTGATGAACCGAATCTTCCGAGAGTTCTTAGACCATTTTGTGGTCATCTTTGTGGACAATATCTTGATTTACTCATCCTCTAAGGAGTTACGAGTGGTGCTTGAGTTGCTTAGGGCCTATAAATTGTATGCTAAGTTTGGGAAGTGTGAGTTTTGGCTGAAAGAGGTTAAGTTCTTAGGCCATGTGGTATCCGGGGAAGGGATGACTGTAGATTCATCCAAGGTAAAGGCAGTGCAAGATTGGGCACAACCTAAGAATGCTTTCGAGATCCGTAGTTTCATCGGGTTGGCCGGGTACTACCGTCAATTTGTGAAAGATTTCTCCAGATTAGCTTCGCCTTTGACTAGATTGAAGAGAAAAGGGGTCAAATTTGTGTGGAGTGAGACTTGTGAAGTCATTCCAAAAACTTAAGGTTAGACTTACCATTGCTCCAATCTTGATTATTCCGAAGAGGGGTTTGGGATATTCAGTGTATTGTGATGCTTCATGAGAAGGTTTGGGTTGTGTATTGATGCAAGAAGGGAAGGTAGTAGCCTATGGCTCACGGCGGTTGAAAACCCATGAGAGGAACTACCCCACTCACGACTTAGAGTTAGCGGCGGTGATTTTTTCCTTGAAAATTTGGAGGCACTACCTATATGGTTAGAAATTTGAGGTGTTTTCTGATCATAAGAATCTGAAGTATCTATTCACACAAAAGGACTTGAATTTGAGGCAGAGAATGTGGATGGAGTTCATAGAGGATTATGATTTCGAGCTATATTATCATCCGGGAAAGGCTAACATTGTGGCCGATGCCTTGAGTAGGAAGTCTATTAGTAGTGTGGCCTGTATTGCCATCTGAGAATGGGAAATGTTTGGTACTCTTGGAGAGTTTGACTTGCATCTAGGTGAGTCTGTTAAGTCTGCAGCCTTGTTTTTCAGTAGTGGTATAACCTCCACTTGTGAACCGAGTATTAGAAGTGCAAAAAGGTGACCTTGAAGTAGAATCCCTCTGGGAGAAGATCTCTAGTGGAAAGGTAGAGAAGGGATTGAATGTGTATCCCGACCAGAGTGTGAGATACAGTGATCGCTTGTTCGTGCCGGAGTCTTGCCGAGAGGAAGTATTCCAAGAGTTTTACCATTCACGCCTTGTGGTGCATCCGGGAGGCACAAAGATGTATCATGATCTTAGTTGCCAGTTTTGGGGGAGGGGTATGAAGAAGGATGTGGTTGTGTTTATGTCGAAGTGCCTTACTTGTCAGCAAGTGAAAACCGAGCATCAGAGGCCAGCGGGTTTGTTACAACCCTTGCCTATAGTCGAGTGGAAATGGGAACATGTCACGATGGATTTGGATGTGGGCCTTCCGAGGACTCAACGCGGTAGTGATGCCATTTGGGTTGTAGTTGACCGATTGACCAAGTCAGCGCATTTTATTCCTATGCGCATAAGTGATATGGTAGATTATCTCGCCAACTTGTACATTAGGGACATAGTGAGATTGCATGGGGTCCCTGTGACTATCGTTTCGGATAGAGATCCACGTTTTACAGCTCGGTTATGGCAGAGCTTGCAGAGTGCCTTAGCCACTAGACTGACTTTTAGCACGGCTTACTATCCTCAGACTGACGGGCAGTTCGAGCGTACTATTCAGATCCTTGAGGATATGCTTTGAGATTGTGTCTTTGATTTTAAGGGGTTGTGGGAGAGACACTTACTTTTAGTGGAGTTTGCCTTCAATAACAGCTTCCAATCGAGTATTGGCATGGCACCGTTTGAGGCCTTGTATGGTCGACCATGTAGATCTCTAGTGTGTTGGGCCAAGGTGGGTGAGACACCTTTGTTGGGTCCAGAGTTGGCTTCGGGAAACAACAGAGAAAGTTGCACTTAACCGTAAGAGATTGGTTATGGCCTAGAGTCGCCATGCCGACCATAGGAGGAGACCTTTGTCTTTTAAGGTAGGAGACCAAGTCTTTTTGAAGATATCACCTAGGCAGGGTCTTATGAGATTTGGGAAGAGTGGGAAATTGTCCCCTCGGTTTATTGGGCCTTTTGAGATCCTTGAGCAGATTGGAGAGGTTACTTACCATTTGGCGTTGCCACCACAACTTTCCGGAGTGCATGATGTATTTCATATTAGTATGCTTCGGAAGTATGAGCCGGATCCATCGCACGTGTTGGATTGGACTGACTTAGAGGTAGATGAAGATGCCTCGTATGAGGAGAGACCGATGAGAGTCTTGGATAGACAAGACCAAGTCTTGCGAGGCAAGACAATTCCCTTGGTCAAAGTATTATGGAAACATCATGGGGTTGAAGAAGCAACCTGGGAGCGTGAATTGGAAGTCCGAGAGAAATATCCGGACTTATTTGTTGATGTTTAAGCATATGTTGAGATTTTAATCTTGTTCACGAACTGTAAAGACATTGTATATGTTTTGAATTATGAGAACATTGTATATATTAACTATGTTTCAAAATGCAAGCTTAATATGAACATTGTATATGCTGTTTAAGTTTCGGAAATGCCGAATTTATCATAAACATTAAATATGTTTTGGGAAATATGAGATGTACGTAATGAACTTGATTCAAGCTATGAGGGATGCATATTGGTAATATATGTTAAGATTTATATTGTGAATTTGTTTGTCTTGTGAAAGGATTGAATGACCGGTAGGTGAATGATGGGATTGAGAATCAATTTATTGTTGAAATTGGCTAAAGCACGGTTTTGAAATATGATTTGAAATTTCGGGGACAAAATTCCTTAAGGGGGGAGATTATAACGATTCCGGTTTTGACCCGGCCTTTATTGTATTCCAGACTCGGATTTTGTGGCTTAATATTGTTATTCATGTCTCTTTCTCTCTTTTCCTTTCCTATTTGAGTATTGGAATGTATTGGGCATGTTTGGGATAGGTTGGTTGCTTTTTGGTCTAGAATGTTGTTGCCCAGATTTTGGCTTCTTCGCTTGAGCAAGACTTCTTGCGCTCGACTGAGCTTTATGAACCCCCAGCATTTTTGCAGAGCTGCAGAGATTCTGGGAGGGTAGTGTTCTTCGCTCGAGTGAGGCTTCTTGCGCTCAAGCGACAGTGTGCGTCTGTAAAACTTCTAAAGGTATGTATTTTGCTCTCGAGCGACGCTTCTTGCGCTGAAGCAAAGTGACTAGTTGTGTCTGGTCGTTCAAGTGACAACTCTTGCGCTCGAGCGAGCCTCGCATATATCAGTTCGCAGCAGCTCATTTTTACACAGAAATTTTATATCTTTTCACCCCAAAACCCTAAATCGGCTCCTTCTCTGCTCTAAAACTTGACTTCTCTCTACAAATACTCCAAGATCTAAGCACCTAACTCTCTATCCCTACTTCCTACGTTCCTTTGAGAAAAAGGTGGAGCACCTTGTAGGCTTCCATTTGATCCGAACAAAGTCGAGTTTGGGCATTTTTGAAGTTCTTCCTTTTCTCCATTGAGCTTCTACTCTTGAGGTAGGGATATTCTACACCCTCATATGGTCTTTAACCTAGATATTTGTTGTTATGTATAAATGATGAGATTTGGAAGTGATTTTGGGTAAACTAGGGTTTGGGCTTAAATTAAAATAGGGGTTTTCCATGTTGAGTTACAAAATGAATGTGGAGCTTTGAATATAAGGTTACCTTGAGTTAAAAAGGTAAAATTTGGCCTTTGGGTTGATATTTGGAAAAATGGAGAAAATTTGCCCTAATTTGTGTTGAATAATTATTTTTGTATAAATAATGGAATTGGTATGGAAAATGTGAAATTGGGAGGATGTATGAATGAATAATGTAGTTGGATTTTTTAAATCACTCACCTATGGAAATTTGGTAATTTATCTATTATAAAGATTGTATATCTGTTTAGAAATATCTGTATTGGGCTATCGGCAGAGGATAACTATGATTATTATAGAAATTGCATGAAGATTAGGAGGATTGAAACTAATCATTTAACTATGTCATTGAATATGACGGTGTTGAGACATTGAATATGTGTAATTAAATGTCATTGAATATGATAGTATCTTTAGATACATTGTATATATAGAATGTTTTGGGTGGAGAAAGGAGATGTACTCCATGTTTTGGGAGGAGCTAGGGGATAAACTCCATTGAAAACTAAGTTGGCCAGAGTGTCCAGGGTGAGAGTCTCGAAATCTTGTGTATACATAGGTACCGATCCCGCGGACGAAATTTATATAAAATGGCAAGATTGAAGTGTTTATATGTTTGTTGTGTTGATTGGAAACCATTGAGTTGTAATCTCAGTTGGGTTATTCGGAGAATTATAAATTTGGCCTATGAGTTGAAACGAAATGAACTAATATGAAATGAATAAATGGAAATAGATCTAGATGTGAATGTTGGTATCGTGTTATCATGTGAAGTAGATGTGTTTTGGGTGTAAGTATTGAACATATATATATACTTGACACTTATATCTTAGTTAAACCTCATATATTGTGTTAGTCTATCTCTATTGGGTTTTGGCTTACCCTACTTGGGAAACCATTTTCAGGTACAGGTGATATGCTTCCTCCAAGGACGTAGCTTGGGAGGACTTAGGAGCTGGAGGCTCTATTTTTATTATTTTTGTGTTTAATTGTTCATTCAAGCCGAGGGCTTTTAAATGTATAGAGCTTATGACTCTCTTTTGTTGTAACCAAGTAATATCTTTGTGATGACCGGGGTGTCCTATTCGTCCTTTTTCCGTTGTTTAACCTTGGAATTGTCTCGTTGGGGCGTCAATTTAACTTAGGACTTGTTAATCGTTTGGGTTTATTGTGTTCTGGAGTTTTTCCGCAAGTTTTTGTTCGTGTTTATTTCGGTGCTAAATTTCTCTTGTTCCGGAGAGTGCGAGATCTGGTCTGAAGTGCCTAGAGTCAAACCAGAAAAATTTCTAGGCCAGATGACCAGGGTCGCAGGTGCGAGAGATTAGGCCACATGTGCGGGGAAGTGGGGAATTTAAGCCTTGCACACTGCATTTATATGTAGGTGTAGGGGTGTGGTGCAGATTGGGATGACGCACGTACGGGGGTGAGGACCGCACGTGCAGGAACCAGGCTCTGCACGTGCGGGGGCAAGTGCAGCACATGCGGGACGGGCTAAGTCTGAAAACTCTATTTCTTCTCTCATTTTGGCTGAGTGTGTATCACTTTCTAACCCTCCCTTCTCACTCTAAAAACACTTTGCTCCTCCTTCTCTCTAAAAACTCTCATCAAACTCTACAAACCCTTGACTTCTTGCAATGCATTGGGTCTAGATCTATCATCTCTCACAAGTTTTGGAGATCAAAGCTAGAACTTCACTTTGTGTGGTGGAGATCGAAAATTTTCATCTTTGGCTCTAGGGTTTCATCTCATTTCTTCAACACAAACTTGAGGTAGGGTTTTCTTTGAGTTTATATATATATTTTTGCTAGATTGATGTTAAATTTGGAACATCTTGGTGATAATAAGAAAGTTTTAACTTTAGTTCAAGAATTGTTATGGTTTTTCAAAAGGTGGGTCTAACCATGTTTCTTTAAATAGTCTCTTGAGGGTTTGAATAACCTTGGGTTAAGGAATGATGCCCTCTTTTCAAGCTTCTTTCAAATGTTTGGGTGTGTGTTATGGTGGTGGAAGTCAAACCTACAAATTTTTGGGGTTTTCAAAACAAGTGGTGAGAACACATGGAATACATTATTAATGTATTATTTTTGTATATCAAAATGAGTTAAGGAAGGGGAAAGATTCTTATTTATAGTGACAAATGATGAATCTCATAAAATATGGGAATTGTTGGTGTTGGAAAGATAAATGTTCAAATGTTGTTATAGTCTTGAAATGACTATGTTGTTGGAATTGCTTGCGATGTGGTTATTTGTTGATGGATTTAAATGGAAACATGGTTCTATTGTGAGATAGTATGGAACGGAAGAATGAAAACTTGTTTATTTTGAGATTATTGTTGAGATATTTAAGAATGGAAAGGAAATTTATATTGTAGCATTATCAATTATTACCTTGCATACACAATTGTTTGGTTACTGCATGTTTTGATTTGAATTTGATTACTTTGCATTGAGAAAAGAATTGTTGAGAAATGAGAACTATGGAAATGTCTTTGGGGTAAATACGTTGGTAAGTCCGAAGAGGGGGTGTAGATGGAATTGATAAGTTGGCCTGAGTGTCCGAGGTGAAAGACCGAAAACACGCGTGGAGGAAATACCACTTCCCTTCCAGTTAGCAACTGGTAAAGTGGGGTTTTTGGTAGTGCCAGTTAAGCCTACTTGCAGACACCAACCTAGGAATTACCTAAGTCGTATTTATCGCCCCATTGAATAAAATTGTAAATTTCGGAATTGTTGAGATTTCAAACTATTGTTGAACATGGTGACTTTTTTTTTTTAAAAAAAGGCATGTAAATGAAATCCTCTTTTATGTGGCATTGCATGGCATTTGCATTTAATATTGAAAATCTTTCATAAATGTATATACTTTTGTTAAGGATTCTCTACTGGGCTTTATGCTCACCCCTATGGGATTTTGGTGCAGGAAAAGATGTGGTGATCCCATCGAGTTGAGGGCATGGACATAGTTTGTGAAGAGTAAATGACTCTATTTTTGTTGTGATTTATTTTGCTAGCCAAGGGCTGTAAATGTATGGGTTTTGTGAAACTACTTTTGTGTAATCGAGCTTAAGCCTTGGAAGATGTAAGCCCTCAAGGGCATTTTATTTATCTTTTGGGATTTGATGTTCTACATGCTATAGATTCATGTATTTTTTATATCTTGAATGTATAATTCACATGTGGGACTTTTGTACAAACCTTATTGATTAACGATGTAAAGGTTGGAGAATTGCCATTATTCTTTAATGGATGTTGAGTGATGTACCTTATTTGTGTTGGATTTTTTTGGGGCGTTACAATCTTGGAAAGATGTAAGCCCATAGGGCATTATTTTGTTGTTATTAATTAGTATTACATGTTATAGATTCAGGATGAACATTAATGAATGTGTGATATATGTAATATCTTTTGTAATACGAATTCTGATGTATGGAAGTATACCAATTCTATTATGTTCATTTCTCTTATGAGTTGGTTTATTTGTATATATATATATATTTTTTGAGGTCGTTACATCCACTTTGGCCCTTATATATGAAATCATGACAATTAAGCCATTGCACTTCTAGTCAAATTCTTTGATCTGTAGACATGAAATCATGACAGTCCACCCCATACATTTTTGGTCAAGTATCAATGTCCCCCTTTTGTTACTCTACTATATAAATCTTTAATAGAGGTCAATCATGTGACAAGCATATGACTACAAAATAAGGGCACAGGAGGAAAATCACCCGCATTTCTCGCTTATACACATCTCAAAATTTACATCACATTTTGTCTATATTCGTCTAAAACAAAACACAGATTATGAACATTTAAAGAGACAGATTAGGGTTTTTTTTTTTAGAAATTGAAATCATAAAACTCTATTTTTCACAGTAACATAGTCTTCTATCTACTCCTCTTACTTTTTCTTCGATTTCTCTACTACCCTTATTTATTTCAAAGGAGTTCTGTTTTTTTACTCTTTGTCCTAATTGGTAGGTCCCTTGTGTTGTCAATTCCGCAAACAAACACTTTCATTTGTAAATTTTGTCCTCTGTTTGTTCTTGAACTGGTCGAGTGATGAACTGGTTGCTCGAGCGAATAATCTTTACCCTCAGTATTTCAGGCAGTTTGTAACATTACTGAGAGCTCACATTCTTTGCTCGAGTGCACTTTTCGGTGGCTCGAGCGAAGTCACATATGCGAGCTGCGTACTAGACACACCACTCGAGCGACCATTCATTCGCTCGAGAGGTCTATGTGACCCAAACTGATGTCTTTTAGGGTTGCCTCTCCCACATCCGAGTTTGCAGCCTCAAGAACACTTGAGCATTCTGCTAGGGAGATTTTCTATTGTTTTCCTTGATGTCTTGGTAAGATTGTTCTCTCACATGGATTAATTTGTATACATCAAGGAGCTTGCTACCATACAAACATCTTAGAGTTGTTTCATCAGTGGATTCCAAAGGTTTGAGCTTGAATGCTTTGAAGGAATTCAAAGATGCTCATTATTGTGGATTCATTGTGGGTATTGTGGATTCAACCCCGGGCTATTCGATTCCAAGACGAAGGCGTGGATGAAAGAGGCACAAGAGGTGGAAGACAATCCTAGAGTGAGTTGGGTAATTGTTTGTACTTCTATAATTTCATTATCTTCGTGTTGGATTGTTTGGTGGCCTTTGGCTTGTGGTTTTTTATCACAATTGAAGGTACTCCAGTTGTGGAATTTCCACTTTAAATCTCTTGTGCCAATTTGTCAATTGTGAAACTACTCATTTTCATATGTGTTAGTTGCTTTAGATTGTTAGCTTTGCGCATTTTGCAATTAAATCTATTACGAATCACTTAGATTTTTCAATTGGTATTAAAGCGGGTCACACGTTCTTTGATTATCTTCAAAGCTACAGAAGTGTGATTTTTTGTGATTTGTGATAATTGATTCAATTCGTGAAGGTAACTCGACCCATAGGCCCCCTTTCCTTAACGGAACAAACTACTCATATTGGAAAGCTCGTATGAGGGCATTTTTAAAATCTATTAATGAAAAAGTTTGGCATTTTGTTATTTATGGGTGGAGTGAACATGCTTTGACCATTGATGGTGTAGATATTCCCAAACTAGTTGATAAATGGGATACAATTGATTATCAAAATGCGAGTTAGAACAGTAAGGCTCTCAAATCCCTCTTTTTCTATGTCACTCCAGAATAGTAAGGCTTAGGATATCCTTGAAACAATTAATTCACGAGGGTACTACTTCTGTCAAAAGATTTAAACTTCAATGTCTCACCTCCGCTTTTGAAACCCTTTTTATGCATGAGAATGAAACGTTTGATGAATTTTATGCAAAACTCAGCGATATCGTGAATTCTTGTTTCACACTCGATGAGAAAATCCCTAAATCTCATGTGATTGGAAAAATTTTGAGATTATTACCCAATAGGTTTCAATCAAAAGTTACTCTTATAGAGGAGGCTCAGGATGTTAATAACCTCAAACTCGACCAATTGGTTGGGACCTTGTAAACTTTTGAAGCAAACTTGATTTCAAAGAAAAAACAAGAAGAAACTGTGGCTTTTCCTAGCACTCATGAGGTTGTCAAGAATCTGAAGACTAAAATTGATCTAAAATCCGAAATGACGGCTTTGTTTACTAAACAATTCAAAAAGTTTTTGAGTAATAGATTGCAAATGAACAAATAAACAAAAAAAAAAAACTAATTTGTTTGCATAAACAGCTAAGAGAGTGAACATATAAAAAAAAATTATTGTTTGAACAGATATGTTCAAAATTTGAACAGAGAAAATTATAGGACCGCTCTCTCTCTCTCTCCCCCTCTCTCTCTCCCTCTCTTTCTATTTGTGTATGTATGAGAATTTGAACAAATAAAGATAAAAAATTGAACAAATAATTTTTTGAATAGAGAAAAAATTGAATAGATAATTTTTTTGAATAGATAAAAAAATTATACAGTTGAAAAAATTTTAAACAAATAAAATACTTGAACAGATAGCCAAAAAATTTGAACAAATGGAAAATAATTTGCACAGATAGTCAAAAAAAGTCAACAGATAAATTAAGGGTTAAAATTGAAAACAAAATGTCCTCCTAAAATAATAAAAGGACTTCTCACTAGATTATTTCACAAATGGTGGACAAATATTCACTGTACCTAATTCTTGATACATTCCTTAGATTGGATTATTGGATTTACTACCAATTTTTCCATTAAAATATGTATATAAAAAAAAATTATTGTTAATTGTAGGCGAAATGTCAATGTGTTATAAAAGAATAGATTCTTTTCTTTGTAATTATTTTATTATGTACTTCTCAAATGTAACCTTAAGGGCATTTGTTGAAATCATTGTATTTGAGTATTTCACCATTTATATCATACGAGAGAGAATATCTTTTAATCATTCTTTTCATATTGATTCTGCATTTCATTATTTTATAATTGGACCTGAAGATGGAAATTGGTAACAATACCTGAGTAATAAAAGTTGGGACGCTACAACTTGGTGTTAGTTTTAACCCGGTTTGAAAATCTTGGACTCGTGCGTAGTTTTTATACATAATTTATAATTTCTAACATTAATTCAATTAAATCACAATCAATCATAAATTCCTATTTATTTATTGTAATTAATAATCTACTTTTTAATCTAATTTTAATTTAATTATATTTTATAATTAATTCTAAATCCTTAATTATTTATTATAATTCCTACATTTTTATTCTAATTTTAATTCAATTATATTTTAGATCATAATTAATCATATTTTCTTAATTATTTATTGTAATTTCTATCATCTTAATCTAATTTTAATTTAATTATATTTTAGATCAATCCTTAATTATTATTTTTTTATATTTTAATTTAATTATATTTTAAATCACTCCTTTTATATTTTAATTATATTATATTTTAATCAACATCTTAATCTAATTTTAGGTTTGGATAAGATGGAAGTAAAATTGTCTTTTTGTTATCTTAATTTCAGTTTTTTTTTTTTTTTTAAGGAAATTATGCCTCTAAAAAATGGTGTATGTGATACACCTTCCGTTAGTTTGAATGGAAAAAAAATAAAAAATAACAATTAGATTTTAATCCAAAATCAAATAGGGACTTTCTGGTTATATAAAATGAACTTTGCCAATAATCCAATTAATTTGTTAAGATAATTATATAAAGAGAGAGAGAGAAGAGAAAGAAAGAAAGAAAAGAGAATATATGTATATTGAATAATGTTGTATAATATTGTTGTATTGAACTATTACAATAGGTGGCTTATATAGAGGACTTATATGGAGTGCTAATGAAGAAACCACAATAATAAGGAAACTTATAGAAATATGGAAACCTAACAAATAGTATACTCTAGATATAATTTAACAGCACTCCTCAAACTCAAGTAGCTAAACTAACTTGACTTTGAAAGAACAAAACAAAAAATAAAAAAGAGAGTTTGCTGTGTACAGTAAACGAAAGAGTTTGCTAGGGGCGATTGAGAATAGTCTGTTGCTAGGGTAGACGATAATGGTCTGCTAATGGTGATTGAAAAGCCACTGTTGTTAGGCCAAATCAAAGAGCTTGCTAGGGGCGATTGAGAATAGTGTGCTACTAGGGCAAACAATAAGAGCCTACTAAGTGCGATTGAGAAGAGTCTGCTGCTAGGTCAAATGATAAAGGCTGCTAGGGCCAATTTTTAACGGCGTGTTCACCGTGGGAGGGCCCTTCGAAAGCAACTAATGTAATGGGCCTTGAGAGGCGCTTAAAAAGGAACGAATGTTGAACCAGCAAACGTGTCACACACATAACTTATGATGTGGTGTTGAACGGTGATGGCAACAAATAAAAGAGTGTACTAGGGGGCGACTTATGACATAGTGCGTCAAAGGGAAAGTTAGGTAGTGCGCCTAGGGGCGGCTTGGATGGTTCACATGGTATATCACCATGCTTACCATGATATAGTTATATTACCCACCCTCAAACTCAAATAGGTTTTAAGATAGAAACCTGTTTGACGTTGAAAGGGAAAGAACTCAGAGAGAGTGCAGAAGCACAAAAAATAAAAAATGAATTTTGATTCTGATTTAGATCTAGATTGGAGGAGCGGAAGATTGAGATTTGACGCCCGCAGCGGAGGTGGTGGTTGATTAGCTGCTAGAGATTGGGATTAATACCAGTATACGTTGAAACACCAGCGGGCAATGAATGCAAGGTTGTCAATCAGCTACTCGTCGATGAACCAGAAAGATAGGTTAGATCTTATAGCTCTGATACCATATTAAGATAATTGTATAAAGAGAGAAAAGAGAAAATAAGAGAGAGAGAGAGAGAGAGAGAGAGAGAGAGAGAGAGAGAGAGAAGATAATATCTGAATATTGAATAATGTTGTACACTATTGTTGTATTGAAACCTATAGAACAAGAAACTATAAGAATAATAGTTTGGTGTATATAGGACATATACACCAAACTATAGGACTTATATAGATTGCTAATCAAGAAACTATAAGAATAAGAAAACCTATAGAAATATGAAAATTTAACAAATATGAAAAATAATATAATCTAAATATGCTTTAACATAATTGATGATAAGAATTGAAGATTAAAGTAGGCAGAAGTTACCTTTATTTAAAGAAATTGTAGAATGCATTCACCAAAACATTGTAAGAGATCTGTTTGTACAACAACAACAAAAAGTAATGAGATGATACATTTTTCCTGAGATAAGCTTCCAATGTATAGAGAAAATGTAATCTTATCATAAAAAATATATTATTATATTATAGTTTAAATTTATATTAGAGTTGTAAGTTATATATAATAAATTTTTTATGTCACATGGTTATTAATGTGTCATTTTCTATCTAATTTTGGATATAAGTTAATTTTTTGTGTGAATTGAAAAAACCTTAAAACATAAAGGACCAAAAAAAAAAAATTTAAAAACCAAAGTGAAAAATTACCAAATATAAAAATAAAAAAATGCAATTACCCTATCTTAAACAATAAAATATGAGTATAGGAAATTGCAAGGAAACTATGCCTTTCTCATTTTCCCGTTGTAGTTTACCTAAAAAATATGGAGCTCTCCTATAATTTTATTTGTAACATTTAAACCTCTTGAATTTTATATCAAAGTACAATTTTGGACAAACATAATATGAGTTCTAAAAAGTCTAAATTATCCTTATATGTTTCCTTAATTTTCTTCTTAATGTTATTACAAACCAGAATAATCTCTCTCATTTTTCTTTCATTTTTATATATTATTTTCCTCTCCTTCTTCTCTCATTTATTTCTCATCCCATTTTTCTTTAGTTTTTATATATTATTTTCCTCTTCTTCTTCTCTCATTTATTTCTCACGTAAATTGAGAGTTGGAATCAAAAACATCTTAAACTTAGTCCAAAAATGGGGTTCGGGCAGCGAAAATGCAAAACAGCCCTCCAACCACTATTGGGATGTAATGGGCAACTTCCTCACGTAAAAAATGACATGTGATAATAGATGGTACGTAAATAGGACATGTAGATTCTGAGTTAGAGTTGAAAATGCCTTAAACTTAGTTGAAAAAGAGTATTCAGGGGCCAAAAATGCAAAATAGCCCCCCAACGGTTGTTGGGATGTAACAAGCAGTTTCCTTGTGCCATAAATGAATTGTGAGAACTGATGGTATGTAAATAGGACACGTAGATTGGGAGTTAGAGTCGAAAATGTTTTAAACTTAGTCAAAAAATGGCATTCGTGGAGCGAAAATGCAAAATAGTGCGCCAACCACTGTTGGGATATAACGGGCAACTTCTCCATGCCAAATGTGACTTGTGGTGACAAACAGTATGTATATAGGACATGTAGGTTGGGAGTTAGGGTCGAAAACACCTTCAACTTAGTTGAAAATGGCATTCGGGGCTCAAAAATGAAAAAATAATAATTAATTATGTACAATAATTACTTTGTAAAATATTACTGGTTGCCTGATATATGCGTTACATAATTTTCTTTTATATACATTTGAGTATGCAAAACTGATGATTAATTTGAAAAAAAAAATAATTACATTTGAGTTTTATATGATTTTTTTTTATAATTTTAAATATGCCAATATTCAGTCAATACTAACAATTAATTTTATTTTTACAGATGGTTCTTTGCGTGGAATTGTGGGTATGACTTTGTTTTTGTTTTTTTTTTTTTTTTGACAAGTACGAAGGACATTGTTTTTAGTCTACAGATTACTATTGTTTGTACAGATTACTTTTTTTGTGTGGCATAGATTACATTTTGGCGTGGTATAACTTAGTTTTTGGTGTAGTACAGATTACTTTTGACATGATATTGTGGATATCAATTTTTTGTGTACAGTGGGCATGATTTTTGTTTAAAACTTTGTTCTATATGGAATTACATTTTTGAGGTTGGATTATACTTGACTTGAATGGAATTTCTATTACATTTAGAATTTGATGTTAAATATGAATTTTTTGGATGGTTGAAAGTGAAATGTGTGCATGTTGTGGAATGGTTGATAATATAATCACTATGTGGATTATTTTGTTTGTATACAGTGTATAGGTTGCACTAATAATGGAATAAATATAGGTGGCCAAGAAATTAATTAAAAAAATAGATTATAAATTTTTTGGCGACTAAATATTTGGTAGCCAAAAATGCAAGTTAAGGTTTTTCGTAACTAAATATTTACTAGGAAAAAAAAAAACCCCCCAGAAGGCTTTCGGTGACCAAATAGTTAGTCAAAACAAATTAAGATGGGGGAAGAAACTATTGCTGACTAAATATTTTAGTCACGAAAGAACATGGCATCCTTCAGCAATTAAAATTTTTGGTCGTAAAATACAATAAAATGAAAATATCCAATTCTTTTGGCGACTAAAATGTTTGGTCGCGAAACATAACAGTGACTAAACTATTTGGTGGCCAATAGTGACATAAAACAGCGACTAAATTATGTAGTCGCTAAATGTATTATTATTAGTGACTAAGACATTTTAGCGACTAAATATTTTAGTCGCTGAAAGAGAATTTCATATTGATTTGATTACTTTCGGCGATTAAATCTTTCGTCACCAAAAAGTGGCCATTGGCGACTTAGTTTGTTTTAGTAGCCGATGATAAGATAATTAGCGATCAACGTAAATTTAGTTGCCATTGACTATCGTTGACAAGGTTTTGGTGACTAAGCCGGCGACGAAAAACTTTAGTCGCCATTAAATTTCGGCGACTAAAAAAGAGCCTTCGGTTACTAAAAATTTGGTAGCTAAAAGTGTAATTTCCTATAATGACTTAGCCATCTTTGAAGATCTTAAAGATTAATGGTTGATCTCTACCCTTCATCTCTTTCTTGCTATAATAGTTAGGGAAATCTTATGGTGTGCACCCCATATGCACTTTACCGTCTAATTTTACTATAAAATTTCATTACATGAATCACAAAATATGTAATCTCCTAATAAATTAGCGTAACAAAATGTCCAAAATTTTGAGATTGATATTGTAAAAGTTGTGACTTAATTACGACATTTTTTTATGTTAATTTTTGACGAGATTACGTATTTAGTAATTCATGTTGCAAAATTTTATTATAAAATTACGCATTTTTATGGTACGGTGCATATGGTATGCACCCTTAAAGGGGTGCACACCATATCTATATCTGTGGGCAAGCTTTCTCTCCAATTCAAGATTGGATTGGAGCATATTGTTGGACCCATGAGGGTCCACCACGGGTCCTGTTTCGATAATCCGAACTGTTCAATGTGTAGAGTTCGTCAAGTACTTCAGCCCTACAAAAAATCACGTTAATAGGATACCGATAGCCATTTGATCAAATCATATTTCTGTCAACGGTAAATATGATTTTAAAAAGAAATTATTGATATAAATCTGATCCGATCAAGTAGCTATCGATATCTGATCAATGCGATTTTTGCAAGAATAAAATAGTCGACAAACTCTATACAATAAATGGTTTGAATTATCAAAATAAGACTCGTGGTAAGCCCCATAAGCCCGAACAATACAGTCTAGTCTATTATGTGAACTAGAGATAATTTGATTCCATATCTGTAATAACCCTGATCCACAATTAGCCACTAATCGGTAGTTAAGGATGTTAATTAAGTGAATAAAATAAATTATGGTTTATTATGTGATTTGCATGATATTTGGCTTACTATCTGTTACTTGTAGGAATATCTGTTTGGAATTCCACTTTAAGATGTAAATTGAAAGCCTTATCGGCATCCGAAATCGAAATTGATTACATCAATGTGTTATTTGGAAATTTTAGAACACCATGGAAAATTTTATTAAGAATTGATTCGGCTCAGGAAAGTCACATGTGATTAAATTGAACCTTGATGGGAACTAATTTGGATTAATTGAATTTCGCGCTAACCTGAATAAATTAAGGTTACTTATGTTTGATTTAAATAATGCATGATTGGTACCTAATCTAATCCTATTAATGATCCAAGATGTGATTGAGTGTATAATGTGTTGAGGCATTTTGTGGTGTTGAGTGTAGGGGATTAAAACCCATGTGTGTGTGTGTTGGAAGTGTGCATGTGTGTGCACGTGTATGGTGCTCCAAGTGAAGTGTGTGTTGTGTATATTCAACTGAGTGAGGGGGCGTGGTAGGTTGCCTCTTTGGTCTCTTGTGTGAGAGAGAGAGTGTAACTAGAGAGTGAGAGAGTGAGCTCTTGAGGTTGAAGAAGAAGAAGGAAATTAGGAGGACCATCTCTCATTGTTCGAAATCAAGAAGCTAGGTAAGAGTCTAGAGCCTATTCATTTATAGACAACCTTCCATGCATCTTGTACTAAGAAATTGGTGAATCAATTACTGGAATTTGAAGTGAAGTCGGGCTTTTGAGCAAGAGAATGGCTTGTGTGCATGTTTATGGAGGATTATACCTTGTTCACTCATGTCTTGGGTTTTACTCTTGAAATTTTTGCATGCATGTAAGTTTTACTCATCATCTTCAAGAAATTATCATGTTTCATGTTTCAAAATCTCATAAGCTTATGGTTTTCATTGCATGTTTTGTAGAACAAAAGAAAGGAGTTTGAAAATCTTCCATGCATGAGCTTTGGAGTTCAAATTTGCTAAATCCATGAGTTCTGAGCTAAATGTTTGAGAGTGATCATGTAATTGTGTTTTAGAAAGGCCTTCCAAATGTTTTGATCAAGCTTTGCATGAGTATAGCCATTAAAATCACATTTTGAACCTCAAACCCTGTTTTGAAAAACCCAGAATTTTACAATCCGCTCGAGCGAGGAAACCTGCGCTCGAGCGGAGAATGCGAGCTCTCAGTATTTTTTTTTTTCCAGACATGAGCTCTCCGCTCGAGCGACCACTTGGACGCTCGAGCGAACCCTTTGCATGTTGCCAATATGCTCGAGCGTGGGAGTTGTAGCTCGAGCGTTGATTTCGACCAACCAGTACTTTTTCCAAGTTTGCAGGTCGCTCAAGCGGAGGAAGTCACGCTCGAGCGGCCCCTCTCATTTTGCATGTCCGCTCGAGCGAGTAAGTCTACGCTCGAGCGGGGACCTTATTTTCAGAAAAATTTACCAAGTGTTCCAAGGCATGTTTTGGCATCCTCATTGCATCTTAGGCATTCCTAAGCCTTAATTAAGCCATAGTAATGAGGTTGTGGATTAGAAACACACTAAGAAAAGAATGTACTAAGTTCTGAGACTGTAAGTGTGTGTGTTTTAGGCAATGTGATAAGTAAGAATAAGAACCAATGTAATGAAAGCTAAGCCTTAATGGCCACGTGAATGTGTAATGATAAGACATGCTTGTGTTACGTATTTTGTGATTGACCGCTTACTGGAACCACTGTGAGTAACATTTCTGTAAAGATATGTTGATATGAATTATGTTCTAAATGAAATGTGATAAGCTATGATTTCTGAATTATATCTGTTTACGTGAACGAGCATCCCAAGTTTGAAATCTATTATGGCATCCATAGATAGTCCCAAGTCATGGGGGATGGCATGAAAATGCGGGTCCATGACATACAAGTTTACGAGATCTCGTTAGCCACTTCATTGTGGTGATATGTGTTTAATCGGTATCTGGAACCGATTACTCTAGTCGGAAGATGTTTTGTGATGTGTTCTATGGGATGTACCATTATTATGTTCTGATATGAAAATGATTATGCTCTGGTCTGTTTTCTGCTTATGATATATTCGGATTTCGTTCACTAACCCCTTTACTTTAATGTTATTCATTGGGCTTTAGCTCATTGTGTGTATATATATATATATAGGTGAGCATTCTGGAGTTCGAGCCTGAAGGCTTTTGTTCGGATCTGTGTGTCTGTTGTCAGCCAACCACTGCGCCTCATGTGGAGGTTCCCGGAAGTGTCCTATATTCAGTCCTTTGGGTCCTGTATATGTACAAGACTTGATTTGATGTTGTTGGTTGTACTTAAAATGCTGTAATGTGTGTGGGTATAACATTTGGTTGACTACCGGTTATGTATATAAAGTTTTAATTATTCTGTTTCATATAAGTCAGCACAGCTCATTGGACAATTATATTTATGTATTTGCTTCCGCTAGCCCTTTAATTTTGTTAATCTGTTCAGAGGCCTCCGATAATCCAAGGATTACTGGCCAGTTACGATGCTAAACCTATAGGAGTGGGTTTGGGTCGTGACAATATCTATACCATTATATATATGGGAAAATGTTTGGGACCCACACCAAGGAGGACCCTCATGACCCCACTAATGTATTGACCATTGATGTATTTGAATTTTTTTTTTCTATCTATATAGCGATCCCAGTCTTCCCCTTCATGTATTGTGTTTCGGACTCGGGTTCCGTGATTGGTTGTTGTCGTTTATATCTTGTTTCCATCCTTAAATTCCTTGCATTTGAGTTTTGGGATGTGTTGGACAGGTTTATTACAGGTTGGTTATGAGTTCAAACCAATGGTTACTGCCCAGGTTTTGTCCCCTTCGCTCGAGCGAAGGTTCTTGCACTCGAGCGAGGATCGAGGGTCTTTAGGTTTCTTTTTCAGACACAGCTTTGGCTCGAGCGAGCTTTCCTTCGCTCGAGCAAGCTTGGTCTGGTGTGTCTCTTCGCTCGAGCGAGAACTCTTGCGCTCAAGCGTGCATCTACATTTCTTTTTTACCTAAAGGTTGTGTTTCTTCGCTCAAGTGACCTTTCTTTCGCTCGAGCGAGCAAGGCCTATGTTTTGAGTTCCTTCGCTCGAGCGAGCACTCTTGCGCTTGAGCGTGCTTCTGGGTTGCAGACCTGAAGCTTGACATTGTTCGCTCAAGCGACGCTTCTTGCGCTCGAGCGAGGTTCTTTTGTGTCTGGTCACTCGAGCGACCACTTCTTCGCTCGAGTGAGCTTCGCATATATCAGATTGCAGCAGTAGTCTTCTCATTCACTTTTTGATCTCTTTTTACTTCCAAACACAAGATCCGACTCTCTATCTCTCTACATACACCTTCTCTTTACAAATACACCTAGTTCTAGTGGTCTTCTACACTAGTCTCTTCGTAAGAAAGGTAGAGCTTGGTGTGGGCTTCACTTTGATCCGAAAAAAGCTTGTGTTTGGAGCATCTTCGAGTTTCCTCTCTTTTTTCTTTGAGTCTCTCCATTTGAGGTAGGGATAAACTACTCCTTCTTATGAGTTTTAACATAAATTTTAGTCATTTTGTATAAATGGTGAGTTATGGAAATTTTGGGAAGTTAGGGTTTTGAAATTGAAATTTTAAAGAGGGGTTATCAATTGTTGAGCACTATGTGTATGTGAGACCTTGAAAAATGGAATTACTGTTGTAGAATTGATGAAATTGAGCGTTACGGCTAAAGTTAAGAAAATGGGAAAAATGCCCTAATTAAGTTTAAATAATTAATTTGTATAATTAATTTGGGGAAATATGGAAATACGAAATTGAATTGAGAGTTATGAAATTGGGAAAAATATGAGTTGAATGGTGTAGTTGGATCGATTAATCACTCACGTATGAAAATGTTGATAATTCACCTGTTGATAAATTTATTATCTGTTTAGAAATAACTGCATTGGGCTATCGGTGGAGGATAGTCTTGATTGTTATAGACACTACATGTTGATTAGGGAAAATTGAAACTAATCAACTGAATTAAGTCATTGAATATGACGGATGGAATAACACATTTGAATATGTGCATTGATTGATCATTGTATATAATGAAGTGTTTAAATACATTGCATATGTATATTGTTTGGGAGGAGATACGGGATGTACTCCATTGTGTGGGAGGAGAAAGGGGATGTACTCCATTGTTTAGGAGGAGATAGGGGATGGACTCCATCGATAATTATGTTGGCCGGAGTGTCCAGGGTGAAGGTCCCGAAACCTTATGTACATCTGAATGAGGTTGATGATTAAAGTGTTGTTAATATGAGTTGTAGTCTTATTTGAATTGTTGATGAATTGAAGTGTTGTTCCCTTATGAGTTGTAGTCTCATTTGAATTACTAGAATAGACGAACTATGTTAATGAAATGAATTGGAAATACAAATGGAACTCAGTTGAAAGATGAATATCAATGTTGATGGATTATAAACTAAATGGTGTGTATCGATGCACATGTGTTGAACATTTATCAAATGCTAATGTTTTAGTCATTTCTCATAATTGGTTTAGCATATCTCTACTGGGCTTTGGCTCACCCTATATGGGACATCATTTTCAGGTACAGGTGATATGCCGCCTCCAAAGATATAGCTTGGGAGATTTAGAAGCTGAAGGCTTTTTTTTTTTTTTGTAGTTATCTTTTATATTACATGTAATTCAAGCCAATGGCTTAATATGTTAAGAGTTAGAACTCTCTTTTGCTGTAACCAAGTGTTGACTTAGAAAGTTGTAAGCCAGTAGGGCATTTACTTTTGTTGTCAACATGTAATACTTTTTGTAATGAGTACTCTGATAAATGAATATATGTTTATTCCTCTTATGTCTATGGATATCATGAATGATTGGTTGATGTATTATTTTGAGGGCGTTACAACTTGGTATCAGAGCGTACCAGGTTTGAATACTTTAGGTACGTGGGAAGTGGTTAGTACCACAGTGGGTTTGTCTCGCTTGTTAGAGACTTAAATGTAATGTTATGTGCTTATGTGATAACATGTTTATATGAGTATATGGGTATGGGATTTAATTTCTAGGATGTTGATTGGATCCTTTGGTTTCTGGGAGTCCTGTTGGAAAGGCACTTGATCAATGTCATTTCTAACTGGAACTCTAGCAACGCCACGGGACGGTCATTATCCGAAAATGAAATTCGTAAGTGCTTATGTGATTATGTGCTTATGTGGAGTGAGTTACAGTTGCCCAATGTATTAGGACAAGAGTGAAACAGTTTCGGCACATTTGTGAATGTGCTAATTTCTTCTGTCATCTTTATTAGGATGTTAGGACGAGGACGTGGTGGTAGGCGTGGTAGGCCTAGGAGGCAGGAAATGCCTATACTAGATGAGATTCCAGCGCAGGAGGAGGGTGTTGGTCTGGCCAACGTGGCCGAACTGGTTGGTCAGTAGGCCACGGGTGCTTTAGCCCGTGAAATGGCAGGAGCATTGAGGGAGTCTATAGGCATTCTCAGAGCTGAGAATCAAGCCCAGGCCCATGTAGCTGAGGCAGGGCCGTCTTTTCTAAAGAGAGAGTTTTTCTGGTCGAATCCAAAGGGGCCACTGAAGGCTAATGAGTGGCTCGAGCAAATGACGAAGACGTTTTGGGTGATCCAAAGGAGTCACTGAAGGCTGATGAGTGGCTCGAGCAAATGACGAAGACGTTTGAGATGCTTGGCATCAAAGATAGAGGGTTGCGAGTGACCTTGGCATCCTTCCAGCTGAAGGGAGACGCGGGTCAGTAATGGAAGTTCGTGCAGGGTCGTATTAGAGGAACTTGGGAGGCTTTCGTTGATGCCTATCAGGAGAAGTTTTTGCCTCCTACTGTTAGGGAGAAGTTGAAGGATCAGTTCTGTCAGCTCAAGCAGCGAAATACAGCAGTGGCAGAGTTTGAGGCCACCTTTACCAACTTATCGAGGTTTGCACCAGAGTTGATGGCGACCGAGGAGCGTAGGTGTTTGGAGTTTGAGAAGAAATTGAGGACCGGACTCATGTTTCGAGTGGCCAGGTCCATGACTAGGGAGTATGGGCACCTGGTATAGGCTGCAGCCCATCTTGAGACCATTATGCATGCTAAGGAGAAAAGGATGAGGGGCTCCAAGAAGAGTCAGGATGGCCAAGGGGATGGTAAAAGGCAGAAGGGTTCTAAACCTCAGCAGTCCCAGGGAGCGCTTGCGAGATCTACTTTTCCAGTGCCGAGTTCAGGTTCTGGAAGAGGTAGTCAAGGAGACATCACTTGTTACAAATGTGGTTAGCTGGGCCACAAGTCTCCAGCTTGCCCGCAGAGGGGAGGAGGGCAGAGAGCAGCTTCATCTTCGGCTCGTCCTTAGAGCCAGAGTCAGGGCAGAGGCCAACTGCTCGCTTGTTATAAGTGTGGGTAGGAGGGGCACCTGAAGAGGTTTTGCCTGCAGTTGAGTGGCACATCTGGTGCATCTAGTTCGAAGCAGACGCAGAGTTATCAGCCAGCTCAGTCAGTTCAGGCCTCAAGGGTCAATCAGGGAGCCTCTTCGGCTCAGTCTTGTACCGGCTCCATCTATTATGAGCGGTACCTTTCTGTTTTGCAACTCGGTTGCTAATGTATTGATTGATACGGGTGCATCCCATTCTTTTATATCTTCTGCTTTTGCATCTGTTTTGGGATTGGAGTTGGCACAGTTAGCTTCTCCTATTTGTGTTATATCACCTCTTGGGGGTGAGTTGATTTTGAAACAGGGGTGTTGGGGCTGTGATATAGAGGTCGCTGCTCGTCAGCTTCCATTTTCATTTGTAGTAATGACTATATCGGGTTTTGATGTGATTTTGGGTATGGATTGGTTATCGTCATACTGTGCTGTTATAGATTGTTACCGTCAGAGGGTTACTGTATGTACCTTGAATGGGGATTGTTTCCATTTCTTGGAAAAACGGGTTGATAGAGTTTTGCCACCACTGTATGATCCACGAGGGCAGAGTGAGCTTAGTTGTCTTCGCGCTAGCTGCATGAGTAGTGAGTGTGATGAGACCCAGACTGAGTTACCGAGAGTGGTTTGTGACTACTCAGACGTTTTTTCCAAGGATCTTGTTAGTTTACCACCTTACCGAGAGATCGAGTTCTCTATTGACTTAGTGCCTGGCACGGCACCGATTTCCATGGCACCGTACCGTTTTTCCCCAATCGAGTTAAGTAAGTTGAAGATTCAACTCCAGGAGTTGCTAGATAAGGGCTTCATTCGCCCTAGTACTTCACCGTAGGGAGCACCGGCCCTCTTTGTTAAAAAGAAAGACGGGGCTTTGAGACTTTGTATCGATTACTGAAAATTGAACCGGGCTATGGTTAAGAACAAGTACCCTATGCCCCGTATAGATGATTTGTTTGACCAGTTGAAAGGGTCTCATTGTTTCTCTAAGATAGACTTGAGATCAGGTTACCATTAGTTGAGGGTCAGGGAGGAGGATATCCCGAAGACGGCATTCCGTACTCGGTATGGCCATTATGAGTTTCTAGTGATGCCTTTTGGGCTCACCAATGCACCGGCAGTGTTTATGGATTTGATGAACTGGATCTTCCGGGAGTTCTTAGATCGTTTTGTGGTCGTCTTTGTGGACGACATTTTGATTTATTCACCTTCTGAGGAGGAGCACGAGGAACACTTGCTAGTGGTACTTGAGTTGCTTAGAGCTCATAAGCTGTATGCTAAGTATGGGAAGTGTGAGTTCTAGCTAAGAGAGGTCAAGTTCGTACGCCATGTAGTATCTAGGGAAGGGGTGTCTGTTGTTTCATCCAAGATCAAGGCAGTGCAGGATTGGGCACAGCCTAAGAGTATTTTTGAGATTCGTAGTTTTCTGGGATTGGCCGGGTATTACCGTAGGTTTGTGAAGGATTTCTCCAAGCTAGCTTCGCCTTTAACTAGGTTGACGCGGAAAGGAGTCAAATTTATGTGGAGTGAGACTTGTGAAAAGTCGTTCCAAAAGCTTAAAGTTAGACTTACCACCGCTCCAGTCTTGATTATTCCAGAGAGAGGCTTGGGTTATGCAGTGTACTGTGATGCCTCACGAGAGGGTTTGGGTTGTGTATTGATGTAGGGAGGAAAAGTAGTAGCCTATGGCTCGCGGCAATTGAAAACACATGAGAGGAACTACCCTGCACATGACCTAGAATTAGTAGCCGTGATTTTTGCCTTAAAGATTTGGAGGCACTACCTTTATGGTGAGAGGTTCGAGGTGTTCTCAGATCATAAGAGTCTGAAATATCTATTTATCCAGAAAGACTTGAACTTGAGACAGAGGAGGTGGATGGAATTTATTGAGGATTACGACTTTGAGTTGCACTATCATCTGGGAAAGGCCAACGTTGTGGCCAATGCCCTTAGTAGGAAGTCCATTAGTGATGTAGCCTGCATAGCGATCCGAGAATGGGAGATGTTGGGTACTCTTGGCGAGTTCAACTTGTTTTTAGGCGAATTTGTTGAGTCTGAGGCCTTGTTTTCTGTAGTGGCACAACCTACACTTGTGAATCGTGTGTTAGAGGCACAGAGGGGTGACTTTGAGGTAGAATCCCTCCGGGAGAAGATTTCTAGTGGGAACGTAGAGAAGGGTTTGACTGTGTATCTTGACCTGAGTGTGAGGTACCGAGACCGTTTGTTTGTGCCGGAGTCTTGCCGAGAGGAAATACTCCGAGAGTTTCACCATTCACGCCTTGCAGTGCATCCGGGAGGCACTAAGATGTATCGTGATCTGAGTCGCCAGTTTTGGTGAAGGGGTATGAAAAAGGATGTGGCAATCTTTGTGTCAAAGTGCCTTACTTGTCAGCAAGTGAAAGTCGAGCATCAGAGGCCAGCGGGTTTGTTACAGCCCTTGCCTATAGCCGAGTGGAAATGGAAGCACGTCACGATGGACTTTGTCGTGGGTCTTCCGAAGACTCAACAGGGTAGTGATGCCATTTAGGTGGTAGTGGACTGGTTGACTAAGTCGGCGCACTTTATTCCTATACGCATGAGAGATTCAGTAGATTATCTTGCCGACTTGTATATTCGGGACATAGTGAGGTTGCATAGGGTTCTACTGTCGATCGTCTCAGATAGAGATCCGCGCTTTACTACTAGGTTGTGGCAGAGTTTGCAGAGTGCCTTGGGCACTAGGTTGACCTTTAGCACGGCTTACCATCCTCAGACTGACGAGCAGTCCGAGCGTACCATTCAGATCCTTGAGGACATGCTTCGAGGCTATGTCCTCGACTTTAAGGGGTCGTGGGAGAGGCACTTGCCCTTAGTAGAGTTCACCTATAACAACAGTTTCCAATCGAGTATTGGTATGGCACCATTTGAGGCCTTGTATGGCCGACCGTGTAGGTCCCCAGTTTGTTGGGCCGAGGTGGGTGATGCACCTTTGTTGGGCTCAGAGTTGGTGCGAGAAACGACGGAGAAAGTTGAACTTATCTGTAAGAGGTTAGTTACGGCCCAGAGTTGCCAAAAGAGTTATGCCAACCGTCGGAGGAGGCCTTTGGCATTTGAGGTGGGTGATCATGTCTTTATGAAAATATCACCTAGGTGGGGTTTGATGAGATTTAGGAAGAGTGGGAAGTTGTCCCCTCTGTTTATTGGCCCTTTGAGATCCTTGAGCGAATTGGGGAGGTTGCATATCATTTAGCTTTGCCGCCGCAGTTGTCCGGAGTGCATGACGTGTTTCATGTTAGTATGCTTCAGAAGTACGAGCCGGATCCGTCGCATGCATTGGATTGGACCGATTTAGAGGTTGATGAGGATGCCTCGTATGAGGAGAGACCGGTACGAGTCTTGGATAGACGGGACCAAGTCTTGCGAGGCAAGATGATTCCCTTAGTTATGGTCTTGTGGAAACATCACGGGGTTGAGGAAGCCACTTGGGAACGTGAATTGGAGGTCCGAGAGAAATATCCGGACTTGTTTGTTAATGTTTAAGCAAATGTTGAGAATTTTGTTTTGTTGATAAACTTTAAGAACATTGTATATGTTTTAGATTATGAAAATATTGAAATTGTTGAATACATTTAAGGACTATGATTTTAATTTAACATTGTATATGTTGAATGTGTTATAGAAATGCAAATATATCATTAACATTGAATATGTTATGGGATTGTGAAGTATGTGTATTGGAACTTGTTGAAATTAAAAGGAATGCATGTTGATAATGGATGTGGAATTATATTGTAAGTTGTTCTCTTGAAAAGAGATGGAATGACCGGTAATGGGTCAAGATGATGAATGTGGGATTATGATCTTTTTGTGAATTGAGAAATCATGCTTTTGAAACTTGTATTAAATTTCGGGGACGAAATTCTTTAAGGAGGGGAGGTTATAGCGATCCCAGTTTTCCCCTTCAAGTATTGTGTTCCAAACTCGGGTTCCGTGATTGGTTGTTGTCGTTTATATCTTGTTTTCATCCTTAAATTCCTTGTATTTGAGTTTTGGGATGTATTGAACAGGTTTATTACAGGTTGGTTGTGAGTTCAAACCAATGGTTGCTGCCCAGGTTTTGTCTCATTCGCTCGAGCGAGGCTTTTTGCGCTCGAGCGAGGCCGGGGTTTTTGCTTCTTCGCTCGAGCGAAGGTTCTTGCACTCAAGCGAGGATAGAGGGTCTTCAGGTTTCTTTTTCAGACGCAGCTTTGGCTCGAGCGAACTTTCCTTCGCTCGAGCGAGCTTGGTCTGGTGTGTCTCTTCGCTCGAGCGAAAACTCTTGCGCTCGAGCGTGCGTTTGCGTTTCTTTTTTACCTGAAAGTTGTGTTTCTTCGCTCGAGCGACCTTTCTTTCGCTCGAGCGAGCGAGGCCTATGTTTTCAGTTCCTTCGCTCGACCGTGCTTCTGGGTTGCAGACCTGAAGCTTGGCATTGTTCACTCAAGCGAGGCTTCTTGCGCTCGAGCGAGGTTCTTTTGTGTCTGGTCGCTCAAGCGACCACTTCATTGCTCGAGCGAGCTTCGCATATATCAGATCGCAGCAGCAGTCTTCTCCTTCACTTTTTGATCTCTTTTTACTTCCAAACCCTAGATCTGACTCTCTCTCTCTCTCTCTCTCTGCATACACATTCTCTCTACAAATACACCTAGTTCTAGTGGTCTTCTACACTAGTCTCTTTGTAAGAAAGGTAGAGCTTAGTGTGGGCTTCACTTTGATCCGAAAAAGCTTCTGTTTGGAGCATCTTCGAGTTTCCTCTCTTTCTCCTTTGAGTCTCTCCATTTGAGGTAGGGATAAACTACTCATTCTTATGAGTTTTAACATAAATTTTAGTCATTTTGTATAAATGGTGAGTTATGGAAATTTTGGGAAGTTAGGGTTTTGAAATTGAAATTTTAAAGAGGGGTTATCAATTGTTGAGCACTATGTGTATGTGAGACCTTGAAAAATTGAATTACTATTGCAGAATTGATAAAATTGAGCCTTAGGGCTAAAGTTGAGAAAATGGGGAAAATGCCCTAATTAAGTTTAAATAATTAATTTGTATAATTAATTTGGGAAAATATGGAAATACGAAATTGAATTGAGAGTTATGAAATTGGGAAAAATATGAGTTGAATGGTGTAGTTGGATCGATTAATTACTCACCTATGAAAATGTTGATAATTCACCTGTTGATAAATTTATTATCTGTTTAGAAATAACTGCATTGGGCTATCGATAGAGGATAGTCTTGATTGTTGTAGACACTGCATGTTGATTAAGGAAAATTGAAACTAATCAACTGAATTAAGTCATTGAATATGACGGATGGAATAACACATTTGAATATGTGCATTGATTGATCATTGTATATGGTGAAGTGCTTAAATACATTGCATATGTATACTGTTTGGGAGGAGATACGGGATGTACTCCATTGTGTGGGAAGAGAAGGGGATGTACTCCATTATTTTGGAGGAGATAGGGGATGGACTCCATCTATAATTAAGTTGGCCGGAGTGTCCAGGGTGAAAGTCTCGAAACCTTATATACATCTGAATGATGTTGATTATTAAAGTGTTGTTAATATGAGCTGTAGTCTCATTTGAATTGTTGATGAATTGAATTGTTGTTCCCTTATGAGTTGTAGTCTCATTTGAATTACTAGAATAGACGAACTATGTTAATGAAATGAATTGGAAATACAAATGGAACTCAGTTGAAAGATGAATATCAATGTTGATGGATTATAAACTAAATGGTGTGTATCGATGCACATGTGTTGAACATTTATTAAATGCTAATGTTTTAGTCATTTCTCATAATTGGTTTAGCATATCACTTCTGGGCTTTGGCTCACCCTATATGGGACATCATTTTTAGGTACAGGTGATATGCCGCCTCCAAGGATGTAGCTTGGGAGGTTTAGAAGCTGAAGGCTTATTTTTTGTTGTTGTTATATTTTGTATTACATGTAATTTAAGCCAATGGCTTAATATGTTGAGAGTTAGAACTCTCTTTTGCTCTAACCAAGTGTTGACTTGGAAAGTTGTAAGCCAGTAGGGCATTTACTTTTGTTGTCAACATGTAATACTTTTTGTAATGAATACTTTGATAAATGAATATATGTTTATTCCTCCTATGTCTATAGATATCATAAATGATTGGTTGATGTATTATTTTGAAGGCGTTACAATCTATGATAGTGAAATAAATGATGCAGATCATTTTAAGAGTTGTGGAGTTACGTTTTATGCGAGTCTCTGTCGTTATTGTATATATATGTGGAGGCTTGAAGTGCGTAGGCACGTGAATGTTTGAAATGTTGTTGACACAATGTAATATTAAAAGAAATTCATTTATAATAATAAAAACTTTTTGATCTCTCAAGTCAATAAGCAATTAAAAAAAAAAATTGCATTTTGACCTTGAAATTTATTTAATTTGAAGTACATTTCTAAATATTAATAACATTAATGATAAGTATTACATTATAAGATATAAATAAAGGCTTTTATTAAGGATTTGATTTATTTGAAGTTGTTATCTCAAGTTTGAGAAAATGTTTTGGTTTGATAAGTCCATTTTGTGACTGATTTCAGTGATTTGAAATGTTCATTTTTTAGAACTCCTAAGAATTAAGAAAACATTAAGCATAACTACTCTTACTTGCATAAAAAATAGTAGAAATTTTTAAAGCTGTCAGAATTAAAGAGTTTGTTTTTATATAGAGACCAAAATACCCCTTTGCATTTCTCTCAATTACACCGCTTAATGTCTCTTCCATTATTTTATTTTCTTATAAATATAATTTGTTTATTTATTAATTTTCAATGCATATACTGATTATATAATTCTAAATAAAGTATTTTTATTTATTTGATTTATTATCTTTTGATATAAATTGAAATGTATTTTTATTTTTATTTTTTGTTGTAATATTATAGCATTAGTGGATTGATTGATTTATTTATTTTTTATTCCAAGAAATTTTTATTTATGTAAAAAAATATCTAATTTTTAAAAATCACCATATTTATTTCTACTTGTATTTTACATTAATATTTCTACCAGTAATTTACATTTCCCATACAAGTGGAAGTAGTTTGGAAAATATTATGGATCCCAAATGAATTACCAAATCTTTCACATGGATGTGATCCACACAAATCACATGTGTGTGGGTCCCACACCCATGTAAAAGGTTTGGTAGAAAATTTGATAATTTATTTAGGACCCCTAATATAACTCTTACTAATTCCATTCTTAACATGTTAACAAGAACCGTAAATAAATGTTCAAAATATGCCTACCTACATAGACTCATAAAGTTGGATTGTCTCCAATCCTATATACTCGTTTAATTTTGGATTTATGGGAAGAGCACAAGTTACATTTTAATGATCAAAATCATTTATTTTTAGATACTATGTATAGTTTCATTGAAAATCATATTAATCTGATAAATATAGCCACATTATTTCAATCTATTTATTCTTAAAAATGGACAATATATTTTTAAAATCATATTTATCATTCACTTTTTAAAGCCAATACATTGAAATTATGTGATTACGCTTTATTAATTTAATATAATTGTTTTCAAATATGATTTATACATAAATATGTAAAGGATCAATTATCCGAAAATCATGGATGTGAAGGTTATGATGGACCCATGAGCCCAAAACTTGATAGTCTAGTCTTCAAATGCTTAATATATCCTCACATTAAAGGTTTAAGGAGGTTCAGGACAGATGGCTACACCCATATTCATATCGTTCATGTAACACAGCAAATTTCAAACGGGGAACAGAAGGAATTTTGAAAAATAAAAAGCAAAACTCATCCAATGACATATTTTGTGAATCAGAATTTTAATAATAAAGTTAGGCCTGGCTTCTTTCTACTTTAGATTTAGATTGAAGGGTGTTTTCCGGCTTCGTAGAGTCCATTATGGGTCATGTTTTAATGATATGAACCATTTATTTTGATGGACTCTTCATCTATATTATTCACAAAAATAATTAGGTCCATTCAATAATTGTAGCCTATTAATTTATCATATTTGTCACCAAAAAATAAATAAATAAATAAATAAAATAGATGGTTTATTTAAAAAAATACACTTGTTGTCTAATTATTTATTTATTTTATATATATTTTTTTTTGGAGATATGCAATACACTGAATCAATTATGATTATCGAATCGATCTATTTTTTTTTTATGAATAATATAAATAAATAAATAAATGAACCTACCAAATTAGCAATTTAAATTTTCAAAACGAGATTAGTAGGGGCCATACGGGCCAGGATAGAATCCTCTTGTCTAGAAACCCATCCCTAAAGGTATCCTTTCCATTAATAATTCAACCGAATCAGAATGTACAATAGACCCTCTTGCGTGAGATTATTTTATCCAACATATCTGCACGTATTTGATCTACTTACGGATAAGTCTATGGCCAGAATTAGCATTAGACAAAGATTTTAAAAAAAAAAAAAAAAAAAAAGAAAAGAAAAAAAAACTTGATTTGAAAAAGGAAAAGAAACTTAGGTAGATTTTAACCTCTCAAACGTTGAAGAAAATGAAAATAACACGACCAATATATGAACCATACAAATCCAGCACCATCAACCTTGCTCAATCCCGAGTTATGGTGAGAGATATTCAACTTTGAATGAAGGGTGTACAAAAAAGAAAACTTTGCACAAACACGAAAAGTCATAAAGAGAAATGAAAATATTCATAGAAACTTAAAAGAGCACATAATTTAAACATGTAAGTCTGCAAAATAAAAAGAGATACCACTAAGATTTTAGCACCATGTGAGATTTTAAATCTCCTTGCTTCCTTGGTACCGGCAAGATTCACAAGAATTTTCAAAATCAATTTTCTTCACCTTTGCGTATCTTAATGTCTTACCAAACCTGAACAACAAAAAGAAAAATTGAAAAATATAGCTTTTGCGATGTGTATTTATTAAATTGAAACAGAACATGATCAACCCACGAAGAAAGAGAAGTGAAACGATAACTATCAATCAAAGTCTTTAACTGTAAAAGTTTATAGTGGTTTGTTTAAGCCAAGGATATGATCAAACAAAAGTCTAAGCAAATAATAGCTCACCTTAGCTTTTTTGCTCAGCTATGAATTGAAGAGGAAACACAAGACAGTACTCTGGACTATATTGTTGCATGTCCGTGGAATCTTAAAAGCATGATAAATACTCACTCAAAATAATAATAATAATTAATAAATATAAGCATGATGAAATACTGAAAGAAAATATGAATGATTGGAATAATTTTTTATCTTATCTCCCTTGATTGAATAGTTTATTTGGTCAATTATGTATTATAATTTAAGTTAAATTACAAATACACCCTTAAAGTTTATGAAAGTACAATTAAATGCTTATAACATTGCTCGAATGCATTACTCTTGAAAACTCACTTTAAACTTAATAGCTTAAACCAACTAGATTTGTTTAGTTGTTATTCCTCTACATTCTTATTTGTGATATCAAGGGATCAATCCTTTGCTATTTTATTTTATTCTATTAAGAATAAGAAGAGAATTTGAAGGAGTTCAGAATTTAGAACACCAAGACATCCGAAGTTAAATCGATACATAAGAATATTTTTGAGTTTACAAATTAAAGAACTTATCTATTCCACAACTACCAGAAAAAGCAAAAGAAGTGGGTTGTTGTGATCACCGGAGTTGGAGAAGGTGGAGGAACAGAGAAGGGCGAGATGGGTTTAATCTAAATCTCTCCATTTTTTCCTTTGCTGTGAGTAATGCAGGTGAGTCATTAGATCAAAACGAGGACGTGTGTCCAATAGAGATGACAGGTTGAAGGGAAATTATTCAATATTTCCGGAGCACCACGTGTTCATACTCCAAACCAATCACCAATTAGTTAGCCCCATGTTGTCCTCCCATCTCCAACATAAATCGTGGACCCTTGTGTTTCTCCACCAATCAAAACCTTATGGAGCACTACATGTCCATACTCCGAGAGTACTGAATAATCATCCCAGGTTGAATTGGAGGAGCGAAACCAGTTATAGAGTAATTTATTTTATTTTATTTTTTTTTTTAAAAAAGAAGCTTAAATGAATATGATATTCCTACATAATTTTCTTGTAGAATTGACTACAAATTATATGTCAATGTCACTTTTACAATTATGGTCTATAGTAATGAGAAATTTAACTTCCAATGAGTGTTTATAAATGTGACACATTATTACATATAAATTTATTGTATACAAATTGTATTTTTATATAATTCACTACAAAAAATTAAGATTTTAAAGAGTAAAATTTAAGGACAAAATTATTTTTTAGGGACCAAATATTTTTGTTGCGAAAAATGTTATTATTATATTTTTAGCAACGAAAATTAAACATTAGTGATGAATTATTATCCTTTTGGGACCAAATATTTTGTCTCAAAAAATAAACTATTTTGAGACCAAATTATTCTGTCCCTAAAAGTCTATTTATTAGTGACATTTACAAAATTTTGTCACTAAAAGCTTGTTTTTGACTTTTCGGGACAACCTTTAAGTGACTATCGTCACGACGATAGAAATTAGTCCTTAAAGTCTTTTGTAACAAAATTTTCACTTTTAGAGACTAAAAAATTTGGTCTCTAAAACTCTAAAATGTTATAGTGATTACTAAAGAATAAAATACGATAAAGATTTAAATATAACCAAAAAAAAAAAAATCATTTCAAAACCAAATTCTCATCAATTGTTCAACTATGATATATGTATATGTATAGTGTATGTATACATATGTGTATGTAGAGAGAGAGAGATCGAAAAAAGACGTTAAATGTATATGAAAGTAATAAAACTTGATATGTACATTGAATAGTATCAACTGTGATCAGAAAAAAAAATAATAATTTATAGAATTTTTAAACGTTAATTATTTTATATTTTATGATGTAAAATGTTTTCGGTAAAATTAACCATTTAAGGTAAGTTTTGAAAAATTATTACATAATTGTGAAAAAATTTATGATTTTAATTATTAATATTTATAAACTTTACTATTTTTTTTTTTTTTTTTTGTAAATATTTTTTCTAAGCATCACTTCTATGTAATTCTCCCAATATTTTACTTAAAAAATATTTACTTACTTTTTGACTAACAAAACAACAAAAGAATAAAAAAATTTACCTATATATCTATATCTATTTCTATACTATTATTAAAAATGAATAACTCACTTAATTTTTATGAAACTCTTTCTCTTCTTTTGTTAAGTGGCATTCTCTCCTTTGCGAGGGGTACAAGACTTGAACCTATCATCACTGATTGGCATAATCAAAAATAATTTCACCACCTAAACAATATAAAAAATATATTTTTAATTTAAAATTAAAACTTATATTTTAAACACACATATAATAATAATTTGATTTCCGCTAATATAATAATAATTTGGTTCCCACAATTAAAAAGTCCTCATTATTGAGAGTATTAGAGTCCAGAAGGTATCTTTCCGCAAGGCCCTACGCGTTTCACGCTGTTTGGATTATATGGTTTGGATGAGAGTCATGAATAAGCGTTATTGAAAAGTTATTTGCTAAGCTGGAAATAACCGCTACACTACTACAAAGAAAATGACAATGATCAAATACAAAATAGTCATTTTAGTCGGTGACATTTAAAATCAAAGCTCTACCATTGTCCAAAGAAAAGGTTGCTTTCTTGTCTAATTTTATACGTCAGTGGAAAGTGAAATAAAATATTTACAACACTACAAAAAATTAAGATTTTCGGGATCAAAATTTAGCGATAAAATTATTTTTTAGGGACCAAATATTTTTGTTGCAAAAAATATGATAATATTTTTTGCAACAAAAATTGGACATTAGTGATGAATTATTATCTATTTGGGACCAAATTTTTTATCTCAAAAAACAAATCATTTTGAGACCATATTATTTTGTCTCTAAAATCTATTTATTAGTGACATTTTCAAAATTGTCGCAAAAAGCTTTTAACAACTATACTCACGATGATATAAATTAGTCTCTAAATGTCTTTTGTAACAAAATTTTCACTTTTAGAGACCAAAATATTTAATTTCTAAAACTCTTATATATTGTAGTGCAATTCTGTGATAGTTTCAATAATTGCAAACAAAATGGGGACGTCAAAAATTATTTATTCCTACACGTGAAATTATACTTTGGTCCATGGCGGTATCATTCCACTACAACATATAAGAGTTTTAGAGATTAAATTTTTTAATCTCTAAAAGTAAACATTTTATTACAAAAGACATTTATGGATCAATTTCTATCATTGTGAGAATAGTCGCTAAAAGGTCATCCCGAAAAGTCAAAAACAAGACTTTTAACGATAAAATTTTGAAAATGTCACTAATAAATAGACTTTTAGGGACAATAATTTTGTCTCAAAAGGTTTATTTTTTGAGACAAAAAATTTGGTCTCAAAATAATAATAATTTATCACTAATGTCCAATTTTCGTTGCTAAAACTATAATGACGACACTTTTAACAACAAAAATATTTAGCCTATAAAAAATAATTTTATCCCTAAATTTTAGGCTCTCAAACCTTAATTTTTCTTTTAGTGTCCGGTGCATCTCCCATATTCTCATTGGTTAGTTCCATGTTGGTCGGCACATGTAAGGATATTATATTATTGTTTATTCTTCAAACCATCCACCAATTAAGGGGTGGTTTGAGATGATCTAAATAAGTGTACTTTTTGACTTTTTATGAAATATGAGTTGGGTTTGAAGTGATGTGGTAGAGAGGTGATGTGAGTTAAATAGGATGATGTGACTTAAATAGGATAGTGACTTTTTGATTTTTTAACTTTTTTTGAAGATGCCAAACAAAGCCTAAATGTTGGTGGAGCACCAGTTGAACTTGCACCCAGACCATCCAATAACTTCTACCTACACACATGGAATTTGGATAAGGTAGTTTTAATTCACCCTAAAAATTAAGTTGAGCATTCCATTACTTTGAAAATCTCAATCCTAATTTTGAATTTTTTTTTGCTGGACACCCCAAAAAACCTAATTAATCCCATTATTACCCCTTTCAATAATTTGTTGCCAAGATTCTCGCCTCCGTTGAAGCCCCCTCTGCCGCTGTTTCCACTTTCATACGCCCACCATCTTTTCTCAATCGTGGCCGCCCCCTTTCCCTTCCCTTCCCTTGCATCCTCCTTTTTTCTTCTTCCTCTTCTTCTTCTATTGAAAACCTAGATCTGAAATCTAGGGTTAGGATTTCAATAGGAGAAGGAGGAAGATGAAAAGGAAGAGGAGGAGGAGGAGGAGAAGAAGAAGAAGAAGACGGGGTTGCGAGGACGGTTAGTGACAAGATGAGAGAAAAGAAGAAGAAAATAAAAGCAGAAAAGCGAAGGCGGCGATGGAAACGAAGGATTCAACAACAGCGAAGACTAGGGTTCGAAGAAGAAGAAGAGGAAGAAGAAGATAATAATGAAGAAGAAGAAGATGATGATAAAGGAGATGCAAAGGATGGCTGGAAGTGGCGAAGTTATAGAGGAGGGTGAGCAGCTATCATTGTTGGAAGTGACAGCGACGATGAGGAAAAGGTCTGATGGTAGTTTCGGACGGTGACAGGTGGTCGAAGTTAGGCTCCTGGCCAAAGTAATGTGGTTAGTTGGGGTTAGGGTAAGGGTTTTGGCCATTTTGGTCATTTAGTTAGTGGACAAAATAGAATTAAAAAATTTTAAAAATTGGGTATTGAACCAAAATACTAGGATACATTTAGAGCCATCCATCCGAGTGGAAGCTGAAGAAAATTTTAGGACAAAATTACCTCTCCAAAGTGAAACAGTAGCGTTTGGCACTCAATCACCCCCTTTTCTTTCTTCCTCACCCTCCTCATGACTCAACCAATCATTGCAATTATGGCCATCATCAACTACCATTGCAATAACTGGTAGGGGTTTTTTATTTATTTTTTAATTTTTATCTTGGCACCTCATAGAAGATAGTGGTGTCAGTTGACCTCATCATCTTTTTAAAAATTAACATGTCATTAATATTAAACTTTGTTCAAATAAATTGGTGGAAAATTTGCTATGACGATCCCACCACATATTAAACTTATATCTATTTAATTTTGAATGTGATCTATGCGTTTAATGTGTATTTGAATGCCTATCTGTTTGTTGTAGGAATATCTGTTATGATTTCTGTTCAAAATCTAAAATTGAAGACCGTAATAATTTCAGAAATTTAAATTGATTAGTTTAATAAGAATGGCATAAGTTTTGGAGCCTAATGGGAAGTTTGACTAAAATTTGATTCAGATTAAATTAGTTAGATTAAACCAATTAGAATTAAGTGAGATTAGTTAATCTTAAGCTTACTTAATTAGTTTAAGTTAATTACAAGTATGTATATGTTGAAAAATGTGATTAGGCTCATGTTATACACTCAAAATTCTGCTAAGATTGATTTTAGAAAGTGAGTGAGTCAATTTAGAGAGATGAGAAGGAGAACTTGAAGATTTTGCTCAAGGATTGGAGAATTGAGGAAGACAACTCAAGTTCTTGCTACAATTAGTGTTATTAAAGACTCTATAATTCATGAATCTAAGTCATTTAATATGTGAATTCAATAAGATTATGTGATTAAATGTAAGAATTGAGCTATGATTGTTAGAATGGAAACTAATTCATACATGCATGCATGCTTGATTTTGAAGAATTCTACTATTTTTGAGCATGATTTTGTTGTCTAAGCTTGAATGGGAAATTTTATCATACATGCATCCATGATTCATAGAGTTTTAAAGTTTAACTTCACGTTTTGAGAGTTGTCGAAAAAGAATTTGCAAATGAAGTCAACATGCATGAAGATTTGAGTTTCATTTTGAAGAATTCTTGAAGTTTTGACCTAGGGGTTTGAAATTGAGTGCATGGTTATGTTTTTGAAAGAATTTCTAAGTGTTTGTAGGGTTGTGAACAAGCCATGCAAGTTTATGATTTGAAAATACATGTTTTGAAGCTCAAACTTTGTTTTGTAAATTCTAGAATTCGACCTCACCGCTCGAGCGAACAAGTTGTTGCTCGAGTGCACATCTCATGCATCCATCATTTTTGCAAAGACATTACATCTGGTTCGAGCAACCAAATGACCACTCAAACGAACTCAGTTTGAATTGCACCATTGGTTCGAGCGACCATCGAGCCTAGATTCAGACCAACCAGTACTTTTGCAGACCATGTGGTCCGCTCGAGCAACTAATGTTGCGTTTGAGCGAAGTGTTCTATTTCAGCATATTTTGAAAAGTTATGTTTTATCCATATTTGCATTCTCATTCTTTTCAAAGCATTTTTAGGCATGAATTAAGCCTCCCAAATGAATTAATGAGTAAAAACTTGACATAAGATAATTGAATAAGTTAAGAATGATTTGATTAAGCAACAAGCCTCAATGTGTGTACATGTTTATGTGATATGTAGGTTCATCCACGAAGCCGTATCAACAACCAAGTCACTATAAGTAATATCTCAATAAAGATATTTTCTTGTATATTATTTTCTAAAGTGTTACCAATGTGGTAAGTTTTTCGAACTTATGATTTTGTGCTACGAATTAGCCTTCTATCTGTCCAATCAACATATTATCTGTGAATGTTATTGATGAGATATGAATGTGTATGATGGACATAAGGTTGTTTTGTATAATTGAAATGGACATAAGGTCATTCTGTATATTTGATAAAATGGACTCAAGGTTGTTCTGAATGTCTGATGAGCCTAAATATCTGTTACGTGTTCACCAAATGGTCATTATACAGCTGTAATGAATTGGACTCAAGGTCGTTTTGTCAAGATATGATCTGTTCTGCTCTATACATCTGTTATACGTTGGACTCAAGGTCATTTTGTTATGCATTGGACCTGAGGTTATTCCACTATGATATGAAATTAATATGAGAATAATTTTGTTCAAATATTAGAACTCATTCATGTAACTCCTTTATTATGATATTATTCACTAAATTTTAGCTCACTTCGTTATATATATGTATGTAGGTGAGCAGCGGGATATCTAACCTTAGTGAACCTGTGAAAGATTATCCGTGTTTTTGTGATGTCAACTAAGAAGCACCTCACGAGCGAAGCTTTTGTCTTTTGATCTTTTTATTTTATTGGTCATGTTTGACCATGTTTGTACATAAGTTTTTGGATTTTGAATGATGATGACTTGTCAATGGTCTTTGGACATGTAATATCTAGTTGTGTATGTATGGATGTGAGTTATTAATGTATAAATGTTTTTGTTTATGCTATGTATGCACAATTTATTGGACAAAATTTCAAATCTTGCTTCCGCTTCTGGCCCAATATAACTAAATATGATTTAGATTTTGTCTAAGGTCGTAAGTAATCTCATGATTATTAGCCACTTATGATTCAAACTTATAAGGACGGGTTCGGATCGTGACATTTGCACTCATTGTTTAAAACATTAACCGCAATGGTTCATTGAAAAACGAAAGATCACACTTGTTAAAGAACCAAAACTAATGGAGTCTCCCACTTTTCTGAATTGCCATTGCAATTGTATAACTCGAGTAATTTTATATTGCAATTGTCTTGTCATTATATTTTTTTTCTTTTTCTAAATTCAGTTGAAAATTGAATTTGTGATGTTGGGTCTCTGTGGGCCAATTACGGAGTTCACATTGATGATCTGATGAATCGTTAAATGTGTAGGTTTCGTCCAATATTTTATCTCTGTAAAAAAATCATATTGATCAAATATTGATAGTTACTTGATCAAATCACATTTATGTTAATAGCAAGTTTGATTTTAAAAATAAATTGCTCACACAAATGTAATCTGATCAACTGGTTATTGATATCCGATTAATATAATTTTTTTTCAAAGCTGAAGTGCTTGTCGAACATTACACATTGAACGATTTTAATCATCGATGTGGATTCCAACAACACTTTACTGTTAAGAAAACAAACTTGAAAGATCTCTTCCATATTTTATACATGCGCATTGTGCTGAAGTTTAATTTATTAGATTTTTACTATATTTGAACAAGCGCACAACACTACTTTAGTTGATTTTTTGTGATAGCAGTACATGTCCATTAAATTTTCTTGACCACTTGTTTCAATAGAAATAAATAATTACTATTTTAAATTTAAAGTATCCATATTTATTTTATTTATCAGTTCAACCAATAATTTATTTGATGGTATCAATAATGAGATATTCCATCTGGATTGGAATGCAGATCATGCTCCTCCTACTATGAACACTGTAGTTATTAACTAAAAATTCAGAAATATAAAATTATATGTTAATGTATTAAGGGCAATTGAAAAATTATATATATATATATTTTCTTCTTCAAAACAATGTTAATGTATTAAGAGTAATGCAGAGAAAATGCATCACAACGAGCATAAAGCATCCTAATTAGGTCGACACCCTCAAACTTGCAATGATCACATGCAAACCCATAGAAACACTGGGAGTCTGTTAACAAGACACCAACAAAACAAAACAAAACAAAACAAAAACTGGCCCAAAAAGACCACTAAATCAAAAACAAGAACAGAACAACACTGGAATTATAGGGTCAGACGCTTCTTCTTGGATTTAATCTTCCTTACCATATCAATATGGAACAGAAAGTCCTCAATTGAGAAACCAGCGAAACCCGAGCAAGTTTTAGTGCAATGAGCCACCTGAACTTGACCTTCTAGCTTCGTGACTCACAACGTTATCTCCAAACTCTTCTAAGGAGAGGTCAAGCTGATGAATTTCAGATTCAATAGAATTCCAATCTTTGATGCACTTCTTCAGATCGTGTAACTTTCTGAGAAGCACATACCCACCACAACCAGAAAACAGAATTGACTTCCATTCTTTTAAAACCAGAGAGAGAGAAAGACTTGTGAGTGAGCCAAGCATCGAAGAATCAAAGAGGCTTTAGACCCCTATCTACACTTTCATCCACGAGGAGAATTGGACAGTGATTAGAGAGACTTGTAGGGAGACCCCATTGAGCGAATCTGAAGGGATTTGACCACGAGTGAAAGACAAGAAACCCATCCAATCAACTCTATTTCTCTACCAATTGCTCTTCTAATTTACACACTACATTGAGGGACAGAAGCTCATTCCAAAGCAATGCCCTGTCACTCTTATTATTTGCGCAGAGACAATTAACAAGAACACACTGAACTGAAAACAAACTTCCTTCAAGAAGAATGACATTCTTGTGTAGAATTTCTTTTGTAGTACAAAATAGGGGTGTTCATGGATTGGTTTGGTTCGGTTTGACACTAAATTTAGAATCAATCTAATTATAATTCGTTACAAGTTTTTAGACCTAGAACCAAACCAACCAACCCAACCCAATGTAGCTCGGGTTAGTTTGGATTAGAACCACGGTTCTACTATATTAAAAATAACAAGTGAATCAATCAATCAATATTAAATAATTAAAATAAACAATTTTTTAAAATTTAAACACAACATAAACAAAGAGCAAAAAATTGTTTAATGCAAGTCAATATAAATTAAATTTAACTCTAGCTTAAACATAATTAATACAAATTAAATCCATTAACACAACTAACACAAATTAAGTCAACTACGAAATTTAACTCAAGTTTCAAATATTTCTTTCGTTCACTTAATAATTATTCTGTGTGAAATTTGTTAAGTGCAGTGAATTGTAATAGACTAATTAATTTAAAACATATCAATATAAATGAAATTTAAAAAATATATATATAGGTTCGGTTCTCGAGTTGGTTACAAGAACCAATTTAATTCTATCAATTTGATGATTTGAAGACTTTGAACCAAACAAATGCATTCAAAAATCAATCCAACCTAACTCAAAGAGGTCGGTTTGGTTTGGTTTGGTTCTTTAGCTCACTGGATAATTTAAACACCCCTAAGTCCTGTTTGTTTCTAGAGTTGGAGGATGGTGGGGGTATTTGTTTGGGCTTTTTTCAGCTAACTTATAGGTTCTAACTTTCGAAAAGCTATTTTGAACTGTTTAGTTAAATTTATTTCAAATAGCTTCTGATTCTAACAACTTATTTTAACTCAAAAATGATGATTCTAAGAAGCTGCTCACCCCTTACTTCTGATTATTAACTTTTGCTCTGGATATATTAATTTACGGTTATACTCTTAGATTTTGTTATTTATTTATTTTTTTTTTAAAAAGCACCCAAATAGACTATAGATTATTATTATTATTTTATTTTTATGAGAAATGTAAACAAGTAGTAAATAACAAAAAAATAAAAGTAAATTGAAAACATTATTTCACAGCTCATTTAATAAACACTACTCAACAACTTAAATCTATAATCCAATAGTTACACCAAACAGATTAACAGATTCTGATTAAAGTCATAATTTACAATTTGTTGAGTCATAATAAATAATCTATTTTAATAGCTACACCAAGCGAGGCCAGTATTGGACATGAGGTGGGATTCCAAAAAATCATGTTTGTTTTAGAAAGTGACCATTGGATTAAGAGTATCATGAGACTATAAAAACTCTCCAATGAAGGGACTAACAATCTCATAGAAGAGGTAGTATTAATATCTAATCCCATGAGATTAGAGGTAAAAATATTATTTTGCTTCTCATTTTATAAAAATAATTTAATATAAAATTATTTTTTAATATTAAAATAAAATAGTATAATAATATATTTATAACAATATATATATATCAACATAAAATAATATAGTACAAAAATATAATTTTTAATATTAAAATATATCAAAAACACCGACGGTAAAAGATAAAAAGAACCCATCCAATCAACTTTATTTCTCTACCAATTGCTCCGCCAATTTACACACTACATTGAGGGGAGAGATGCTCATTCCAAAGCAATGCCTGTCAGTCTCATTATTTGGGCAGCAACAATTAACAAGAACACACTGAACTGAAAATAAACTTCCTTCAAGAAGAATGACATTCTTGTTTCCTTTGTAATACAAAATAAAAGTGTTCATGGATCGGTTTAGTTCGGTTTGATACTAAATTTAGAGCCAATTCAATTATGATTGGTTACACGTTTTTAAACCTAGAACCAAATAAGTTTTTAGACTTGGAACCAAACCAACCAACCCAATCTAATGTAGCTCGGGTTAATTTGGATTAGAACCATGGTTCTACTATATTAAAAATAACAAGTGAATCAATTAATATTAAATAATTAAAATAAACAAAAAAAAAAATTAATTTAAACATAACATAAACAAAGAGCAAAAAATTGTTTAATGCAAGTCAATATAAATTAAATTCAACTCCAGCTTAAACATAATTAATACAAATTAAATCCATTAACACAACTAATACAAATTAAGTCAACTACAAAATTTAACTCAAGTTTCTAATACTTCCTTTGTTCACTTAATAATTATTGTATGTGAAATTTGTTAAGTGTAATCAAGTGAAATGTAATAGACTAATTAATTTAAAATGTATCAATATAAATAAAATTTAAAATATACATATAGGTTCGGTTCTCGAGTTGGTTACAAGAACCAATTTAATTCTATCAATTTGATTGAAGACTTTCAAAAATCAATCCAACCTAACTTAAAGAGGTCGGTTTGGTTTGATTCTTCAGTTCACTGGATAATTTGAGCACCCCTAAGCCCTGTTTATTTCTAGAGTTGGAGGATAGTATTGGACGTGAGGTAGGATTCAAAAAAACCATGTTTGTTTTAGAAAGTAACCATTAAATTAAGAGTCTCATGAGACTATAAAAACCCTCCAAGGAAGGAAATAACAATCTCATAGAAGATGTGGTATTGATATCTAATCCCATAAAATTAAAGGTAAAAATATTATTTTGTGTCTCATTTTACAAAAATTAATTTAATATATATATTTTTAATATTAAGATAAAATATTATAATAATATATTTATATCAAAAAAATATATCAACATAAAATATTATAGTACAAAAATGTAATTTTTAATATAAAATATATTAAAAATACCAACCGTATTTATGAAATTTCATATAATTAATCACATCATAGAATGACAAAAGAAATATAAATTTTTGTTAGTCCGTTGACCATTAAACAAACAAAAAAAATTTTAGTTCTCACACCAACAAAACCTCACTCGATCTAATCGTAAAAACAACCGGGCCCTAATACAAAAGAGTCATAAGCCCACATGACAATCAACCTGTGGAAAAAAAATTTGTGCTTCGTCAAAAGATTTGATTAATTAAGAAAGTGAAAAGAAAAGAAAAAAAGAAATATAATCTTATTTTTTTTATTATAATAAAAAAATATATGATAAAAGAATAGCTCGGAAAGAACTAAAAAGTTCTGAATGCACCACATCAAGTGATTTCTCCCTTCTGCCTTCCAAGGCTAACAAACTCCGGTGGGAGCCTTAATTCAAAAATGGGACAATTTCTTTTTCTTTATGTTTTTTCGACTAAAATATGAGATAAAAAAATTAATATATTTAGAATAATTTTTTTAATTTTTTTTTTTAAATTGTAAAAAGTAAAGAAGAATTTTTTTATTTTTTTATTTTTAACATGGATGGTTGACTTTAATCTTTTTTAATGATATTTTAATTTTTAAACTAAAATATTAAAGTTACAGACAAGACGTCCCACCCTATCCTATCCTCTTCAATTGGGGGCGGGCCTAACAAACACTTGGTCATTTACCGAGTTCAAAATGGAGGCCCCACCAATCGAACTCGGGATCATGAGAGAAGAAGACTCCCTTTCAAAATGCATCAACCAAGGTGCAAGCGCATGCTATATTCTCATCATTCGAAAAATTAAAACGAGATCGGTCTTCTGGACATGTGGCTTCAAAAGAGTCACCAATCTGGCTGATCGATGCCGCATCATCAGTATCCTCTTTGGTCTGAGAAAGAATTTCGTCGACTCCATCAGCGAGGTTCGAACCACATACTCCGTTACTAACCTCATGTAGAGGATCAATTCATGAAATGCTCTCAGACTCATCTTGAATTGGAGCATTAGAACCAAGAATATTCAGTTTTTGGTAGGCTATTTCAGAAACTCTAATTTTGGATTTGTTTGGCAAAAAAAAAATTGGGGCTAAATTTGGAAACTTTCACTTTTAGTTAAAAAAATCAGAAAGTCATTATAAGTTTTTATATCACTCTCTTTATATTTTTACATAATTTTTTGTAAAAAATTAAAAAGTTACTAAAATAACTTTTCTCAAACGAGGCCTAAAAAAACAAAATAAATTAAAAAATCAATAAGACAAAATATCACATTCAAACCATAATAATTTTTTTTTTCCTTTTCCAAAAGTTAAAAAAATTAAAAAAAAATCAACTCAAACGAATAATTTAATTCTAAATTAAAATAGTTAAAAAATTAAAAAGCTAATTAAAAAAAATCTATTGCCAAACGACAACTTTGTATGGATATAAACATGAATCGGTTGTTTAGGTTTGGTGTGAATCAATATCCAACCCCTTTCAAGATGTTTTCTTTGAGAGGTTCTTTCATCAATGGCTACCACTTGACCCCCATAACTATCCAATATTTCTGAAATTCTCAATATCCCATGCATTCAAAGGCACTCCTTCGATAGTTAACCATATTCTTCTAGAAAGGGAAAACTCTTTGTACGTAAGCAACGTCAAACCAAGTATCAAGTCAATTTATTTTCTTTAGAATCAAAATGAAGCAGAACTTTTAGTCGTTGTATATTAATTTTTACCAATAAAAAAAAAATTAATCGCCAAATAATTAGCATAATTTCATTTTTAATATTTGGCAACTACCTAGTTTGGTCGGCACATATGAATTTTCAATAACCACAAAATATTTAATTGTGGTATATTAATTCTTGCCGACTAAAAGAAATTTAATCACCAAATAACTAGCATAATTTAATTTTAATATTTAGTGACTGGTTAGTTTGGACTTCAAATATAAATTTTTGTAGACCAAAAAATATTTAGTCGTGATAAGACAAAATAATACCATATAATTTAAGTTTTATGTTTAATTTTGTTATGTATATTTTTTTTATTTCTGTATCTCAGCTCAAATACATACACCAAACACCAAACAAAGAAACAAATAGTCGCTTGCTCTTCTCTCTCTCTCTCTCTCTCTCTCTCTCTCTCTCTCTCTCTCTCTCTCTCTCTCTCTCTCTCTATATATATATATATACATATTGTCACGCCCAAGATGTACACAGTCCGGCTCACATGAATAAACCACCCAACGATGAACAATAGATAACAACTCTCATGCAAATGAATATAATATAGTTACACAATACACGTATTTATCCGATTTCATACATTCTTAGATGCAACATCTAAGTCGAATGAATGTTCTGTAACTAAAAACATACACAAATGCTATAAATTAAATTGAATGCCTTGATGCTTACATCATACACAAGAGTGTAACCCTTACAAATGTGGCATACGACCAATAAATAACATATTATGGTCCATGGCCTACAAATAACAAAACCACTCTACACAATTCCGGACATAGTTTCACGTCTAGGTCCACAATCCATACATGTACACCTAAAAAATATTTTCAGCCACGTAAGGTAAGCATAAAGCCTAGTAGAGAATATTCCAATACAGTATATGAATCTTAACAAAGATATAAGGATGAAATGCATATGCAATGCTCGTAACAAAACATTTTATATCTCTTTCGGAAACCATGCAATGCTAGGTTCATGCCACAATTCAAGAATCATTTCCTTTACATTTACAAAGCAGGGTAGTGAATCACAACTCTAGGAATCTCTAGACAAGTATCACCTTTCATGAAAATTTCATCCGTAGGAAACCGGGAAACTGGCATCGGCACCCCATGTAAACGTAGGCTATATAAGCACTACTATTGCCATTTCACGGATATTTTGTACGAAGGAAACCGTATAACCCGGCATCCATATAAACGTAGGCTACACAAGCGCTATTATTGCCATTTCACGGATATTTTGTCCACGGGAATCAGTACCCACGTATGCACTCGGTTTCTAGGACTTTTACCATGGACACACAGGACAACTTATTTGATGAAACAATAAATTTTTCCCAGATTCACCCTTTTTTTTTTCTGAAAACAATATGCATTTTCAATGTGTAACAATGCAAATGCAAATGGATGAGAAAGTAGTTTCAATTTGCCTAATCCACATGCAATTTCCGCAACAATCATAGCTATCCTCTACCGATAGCCCAAAACAGATATCTCTAACAACAGTAATTTATTTCCATAAAGGTAAAACTATGTGAGTGGTAATACATACCCCAAACTTCACCATCCTCATCAATATCAACCCAATTTAATGTTTCCAACATCAATTTCAATTATTTATACAAAATCAACATTTGAGATATTTAGGGCCAAAACCCCTTTTTCTTTAAAAACCAAATCCAAGGATAAAAACGCATCATTTTATCATAACTCATCATTATTGACAAACCCATAACCCCTTTTAAGAATCCATTTGAAAACACCTCTTTTGATTTCAAACCAAAACCTTAAATTTGTCCAAAAATCCCCAAATCACATATTGTTTTAGAAATAGCAAATAACTAAGTTAAAAATCATAAGAAAGTGTGGAGAATCCCTACCTCAAGCTTAGAAGGGGAAGAGGAAATCTTGGAGGAAACTCAACGGTGATGAAACCACAAACCTCTTGGATCAAAAGGAAGCCCTTGACACGATTTATAATCTATTTCAAAGGACCAAGGTAAAAAGATGTCTTTAACCAAGTAGATCTAGAGATCCATGTCAAAAAAGTTGAGTTTTTAAGAGAGAGAGAGAGAGAGGAGAGAGAGAGAGAGAGAGAGAGATTCACAGTTTAAAGAGGGAAGAGAGAGAGAGAAAAAGAAAAAGTGAATGAGAAAAGTGTGTTTGGGGTCTTTTTATAGTGGTAGAATAATAGCCCTAAAGTCAAAGAAAATAGTAAGTCAAAACCCCCAAAAAGTAAGGCCCAAAGTCGAATAAAAAATCTGGAAATAACTCATAGGAGTCGACCCTCAAGACAATGGTGTTAACCCCCAAGAAGAAAATGCTGAGACACTAATGTGTGCAGTAGACAAGGGTCGACCCTAGGAACCAGTGGTGTCAACCCTATAAACCAGTAGCAACACCCAGAACACAGCAGCAGACAAGGGTCGACCCTAGGAACTTGTGGTGTCGACTCCAAAAACTAGTAGAGACCCCAAGAGTAAGGCAACAAGGTGATATTGACCCCAGGAACCCATGGTGTCGACACTAGAATAGAATTTCTAAGTTTCTAAAGAACTTTTCGACGAAATCAAGCGCGAACGAATAACCCTAACAAGTCCAAATCAAATTGTACTCCCTCAAAACCAAGATATAACAACTCCAAGGACTCCCAAAATGAAAATAAAGAAATTAAATACACTCTCCAATAGTTTAAAGGACACAAGTGCTACATATTTCCTATTTCACTCTAGTTCTAGTTCTAGGTTTTTTTTATTTTTGTTTTTTTATGATGTTGTAGGATTTTGATTTCTGTGAAATGAGTAAATAGGTTTTGATTTTTGTTCTAGATTTAGGATTTTTTGAACTGTTCGCACTAGGAAGTTTTAATTAATAAGTCAAAGTGATGTACGAGAGAGTTCATGAACAAACAGTGGTGTGATATTTCAGTTTCAGAAGAGAAACATTTGGACACTGCACTCAATTAATTCTTTATAGCTAACATCTTTTTTTTCCCCCTTTTAAAAACTGTTCATTGACTATGGTAGCCGAAAAGAGGGTAGACCTAAAATGGCAAGCAAAGCATCCAAGCCCATCTAAGATGGGCCGAATGAAGCCAAAGCCCATTGGACTGAAAGTCATTGCCGAATAGACACATAAGACAAAGAGCACCAAGTTAAGGGTACTTGTATTGTACGTCAGAGCCGAGTATGTCAAGCGAATCGGCATGGTCCCATTAGGTGGGACCACTGTCCCTTTCGAGAAAGTATAGTAGAGGGATGGGCCCTAATAGAGTGATGATGGAGGGCTAAGCTACATGGAGAGAATATCAAGGAGAGTGACTCTATAAAAGGAGGAAGGAAACTGACGGAGCAGGCATGTGCTAAAAACCTTGGACCTCAAGAAACTAAAAAACACCAATCTTTCTACAAAAACTAACTTGCCCGTTTGAGTACTAATTTCAGCACCACCGATCGAACTTTTATTTCTATTTCAGGTGACAGCTAGGGAGATCCTACAAGGGCTTGTTTAGATTGAAGAAGTATTCCATAACCACCTTTTCACAATTGGCACCGTCTATGGGAATACTCAAACGTATCCATGGCAAACCCAAATCAATATCCTCCCATCATCGAAGTTGATAATGCTACAGCATGAGTAACTTTAGGTCTAGAAGAAACCCTTGCAAGGAGGTCTCTGAATTTTGACCCGTTAACCTCATTTCAACCTTCAACATCTACAGAGAATGCCATGCAAACATTGATGAGTCAGATGCAACATAGTGAACAGCATCTTGAAGACATGGCAGTAGAGAACGAGCGCTTGCGTCAGGAGTTGGCAAAGTCCCAACAATTGCTACCTTCCCACGAGCGCGGACGATCACCAGGAATGCAGAAAAGGCTACAACATCAGCTTTGGGGGCATGGTAGCAGTATGTTAGATTCCTCTTGAGAAAAACCCAGAAAGCAAGGCCGAGTGGACGCATCTAGCTCATCAGATGGTGGAAGTCCTCCGCAAGTGCAACGCAGACGTAAAAAGAGAGACGATGATTCAGATTCAAAAAACAAGTATGATCCTTTCATATGACATATTGCCAAGGCCGTCTTGCCTAAGAAGTTTAAATCACCATCGTTTACTCTTTCCAATAGAAAGTCGGACCCCATAGATCACATTCGTCATTACAAGCAAGCAATGACATTGCATGCACACGACAAGGCACTCATGTGCCGGATATTCCCCAGTAATTTGGGACCGCTCGCCGTTAGATGGTATTACAAGCTTGAGCCGGCTTCTATCAAGAGTTTTCATTAACTCCAAACATCCTTCAAGGCTAGATTTATCACCAATGAGACCCAGCCGAAACAAGCAGACTCTTTGTGGGCAATGAAAATCAAGCCAAACGATATTAAGAGTGTTTTAATTTAGTGGATGATGATTGCAATGACTCCATGGCAATCATTGCTTTCAAGATGGGACTGTATATTGATAGTCCACTCAGGAGTTCGTTAGCTCGAAGGCCCCCTAAGACAGTTTAGGCCTTGATGAAGAAGGTCAAAGAATATTGCAAAGTGGAAGATGATGCAATCTGAGTTAAAGTCGGATTCCAAGCTACGGATTCGGCAGCACCTATCTTGGTGCAGCCATTGACTATTGCACCACCGAACGAAACCCCAAGGAGCCCAGAGCCAAGAGGCCTATCAAAAAGGGAGAACTGCCAAGATTCGCGTCGACAGAATGAACAATATCAGGTGGAAAATAGGTGCTCTAGGCGGTCAGATAAGAAATACACAGAACTGTCTAAGCCGATTAGTAAGATTCTACCAAAAATATATCCAACATCTAGCTTCCTTCAAATGGCTGACAAAGATGTCTGGGCCCCCAGACATGAGACAGAGAGACTTGAGATGCGAATATCATAAAGACCATGGGCTTGTGATCGACAAATGTTATGCCCTAAAGGATCATTTGGAAGACCTGGTCCAGTTTGGCCGACTAACGGAATACCTTCCAAAAAGGGTTGACCCACTAGGTACTCACCGTATGCCCTAATTCACCTCCACTCGCCATAATCCAAATGATATATAGCTTATCTCTGCCAAATATGGTGAATACAATCTAGTTGTAACAATCCTTCTAACCCAGTTCTGATAAAATAAGGGGCGGTAAATATGACATTGGTAATGCTCTCAAAGCACTACCAAAACCACTTTACTAGCTCCTAATTGGAAAGAACCTGGTACCTACTCCATGTATAGCGATCCCGGTTTTGACCCGACCTTTGTTCTATCCCGGACTCGGGTTTAATGATTTTATACTGTTGTTTATATCTTGCTTTCATTGTATCTCCCTTAAATTTGGCTTTGGGATTGTTGTGGTTGTGTTTGGAACAGGTTGGTCGCTTGGTTTTCAAACCTTTTGTTGCCCAGATTTTTGGTCCTCCGCTCGAGCAGGCTTTGCAAACTCTCAGTACTTTTGCAGGTTTGCAAAACTACTAGGAGAGTGTATTCTACGCTCGAGTGGCTCTTTTGCGCTCGAGCAGTGGCTTGTTATCTACAAAACTACTGGATGTGTGTATCTTGCGCTCGAGCGGCCTTTCTTGCGCTCGAGCAATAATGCTCTTTTATTGCGTCTTGGCGCTCAAGCGTCACTTCTTGCGCTCGAGCAGAACAAGTTATTGTGTCTGACGCTCGAGCGTTGCTTATTACGCTCGAGTGGACTATGCGTATATAAGTTCACAAAAATGACTTTTTGCATCACTTTTTAGATCTATTTCCTTTCAAACCTTAAGTTTGAGATTCTCTCTCTCTAAAACTCACTCTCTCTCTACATTTTTCACGTAGATCCATTGAGTTCTCCACCCTAGTACCTTTGGGAAAAAGGTAGAGTATCACAAGATCTTCATTTTGATCCGAATAGAGTTAGGTTTGAGCATCTTTGAAGTTTCACCCTTACTTGGCTCGTTTTCTCTTTTTGAGGTAGGGATTTTCTATACTTTCACGTGGTTTTTAACTTAGTTATGGGTTAGTGCGTGAAAATGGTGGAATTTGGGGGTATTATGAACAACTTTAGGGTTTGGGTATTAAATCAAAAGAGGGGTTCCAAAGTGAATGGGTCATAAATGATTATGGGGTTGAATATGAGGTTATAGTGTGACAAAATGGTTAATTTTGACATTTGGGAAGAGGGGAGTTTGTCCTAAAACGTTTCGAATATTTATTTTATATAAATAAATTGGTATTGTAAATGTAAAATTGGATAGACGTTGATATAACTAGTGGAGTTGGATATGTAATACCTTATACCTTTGGAAATTTGAATATATTTTTTTTTTTCTTGAGATTGAATATTTATTTAGAAATATCTGTATTGGGCTATCGGTGGAGGATAGCTATGATTGTTGTAGAAATTACATGAGAATTAAGTGAATTGAAACTAATCTCTTGTTGATTGTCATTGAATATGACTACATTTTAAATTCATTGTATATGTATGATTGTTTGAGCGGAGAAAGGGGATGTACTCAATTATTTGGGAGGAGATAGAGAATGGACTCCATTGAAATTAAGTTGGCCTATATGTCCCGGGTGAAAGTCTCGAAAATCGCGCGTATACATGGGTGCCGATCCCGCTGACAAAATTTTCGTAAAATGGCAAATTGAAGTGTTTGTGTGATAATTGTGTTAATTTGGGAACCACTGAGTTGTAGTCTTAGATGGGTTGTCTGAAAGATAATGAAATTGACTCATGAATTGAGATGAAACAAATTAACTTGAATTGATAAGAAGGAAAAAGGATTGAGATATGAATTTTGGTACTTTATGATTATATAGAATATGAATGTTTTATCACTGGCATTATAAATGCGCATTGTACTTATATCTTTGTTAAGATTCATGTATTGTGTTAGATTGTTTTTACTGGGTTTTGGCTCACTCTATTTAGGGAAAACCATTTTCAGGTATTGACGATATGCCTCTGCCAAAGCAATAGCTCGGAGGGAGTCTGGAGCAAGAGACTCATTTTTTATTTATTTATTTATTTTTATTTTTTTGTATTTATTTTGTGTAGCCAAGAGCTTTAATTGTATAGAGTTAGACTCTTTTTTGTTGTAACCAAGCAATGACTAGGAAAGATGTAAGCTTTCAGGGCATTTGAATACATGTTCAACCTTCATCTTTTGTATACTTGAAACACATGATGTAGATTCAGGATAGACCATTTATGAATGTATATTGCATGAGTTACATTTTGTATATCAAATTCTGATGAATGAAAGCATGTAATTCTATTATATTTCCGCTTACAAGATGGGTTTGTGTGTTTATTTTCGGGGCATTACACCATGTGTGTTTTCAGACTTTCACCATGGACCTCAAGACAACTTAATTCTCAATTCTACACCCCTAACCGGATTTACAAAGGTATTTATCTTATAACTCGACACATTTCAAATATTTCCAACGAATATTTCCGAAAGCCAATTTCTCAAATCAAATGCAAAATTAGATCATGAGATTATGCGATGATCAATGCTATGCATGAATTTGTAAATATCTCAATTTATCTAGTTTGCATGTGAGTTATACAACAATCAACACAACCCTGCACCGATTGTCAAAACAGTTATCTCTATTCGAAATGTAAATTTCAATAGACAATATACAATAAGAGAATAGTCAACAATTCCCATCAATATCAACATAATAAATAATTCTCAGAGGTCAATGTCTTCAATTTAATCAATGTTTAAAAGAAATCCAAAATTTCCAATGTTCTCAACAACAATTTACTCAAGCTCATCCTTTTGAATACACTTTCAATTTCACATTATTCATAAAACTTAAGTTTCAGCACTTTCAATTTCTCATAAATTTAACCATAAAAAGTCTCAAATTCAACATCTCAAGTTTTTAGGGTTTTATCAAAATTTGAGAATTTCTCATTTTAAAAATACATTCCATAATTCCATGAGTCAAAATAATTATACTCAACTAATAGGAAACTTTTAAAAAGAATTTGAGAACTTTTCCCTTTTTATACAATAAATACAACCTTGATAAAAACTCAAATCTCTTCAAGTGTTATATTATCGAAATAACACATAATAATGCTAAAACACATACACAATATTTAGAAAATTCCTACCTCAAAATCTAGAAGAGGAGATGGGTAAAAATCCCAATTTTCGATATTATCGAATTTCGATCTCCACCGGTCAAAACATTCCCCTTGAAATGCTTGTCAAAATGGCCTTAAGAACTATGGCAACAAAATTAACAGGTTTGTGTAGATTAAAAAAAATGCAAGAGTTTTGTGGTTTGGTTAGAGAGTAGGATAGAGAGAGAGCCGAGTGAGAAGTGGAGGTAGAAGAAAAGAAATCAAGAAGTAAAGAAAAAGAAAGAAGGAATAAGAAATTTTGACATACAAAACCTTGTCCTCCAAGATTTTCTGATCAGCCTCAATGGCGAACAACGACGACGCTCCGATGTCTGCTATCGACGACATTACGCCAGAGTCTGTTCGGCTGTGCGCTAACTTGCCCGCCGTTCCGATAATGGCTGGTTTGGAGACCTCCACACGAGGGCTCCTCGAGAGACTTAGGAGACAAATGCGCAGGGAGTAATGGGTGTTCATTGAGCCAGAAGGGCGCCGCCGACAACAAGAGTCGTACACTCAACACTTGGAGAGTAAGCTAAAGGACCAAGACGCCATCATCAGAAAAATGGGAACGAAGATGGAGGCCATGAAGCACCAACTGAGGGAAAATGGCATTGCTGGAGTGGGAAACCATAGTGAGCGTGCCCAGTCTTGCCATTCTAGCATTCGGAGTAGACAACCAACTCCTTCATTTTCCATCTTGAGGAGTTTTAGAGCCAATGACTTCGTTGCATTAGCAAAGGTGTCTTGCACTCGAGTCAGCAGCTATCATTCCTCAGTTCATTGATGATGTTGAGATACTCGTATTCCGATCAATCGAGAGATTTGATAGATGTATTGGAGGAGCGAGCGAGCATGCTGGCGGGAGGCTCAGAAGGTGCCAGCACTGCAGTGGTTGGCCACCGAAGGTCGTGCCAGTGAGGAGGTCATAATGCCATTATCGCGCCTAGTGGCGCACTTGCCGCTAGATAGGGATTTGGCGAGGCTGAGCGCTACCCCTTTTTCCCTTGAAATAGAAAACACGTCACTCTTTGCTGGTTTTCACCAGCCAAAATTCATGCTATATGACAAAAAATCAATTCGTACATGCACGTGAGTCACTTCCAGCAAGTTATGGCTGGACACAAGTTGAACGCTGCACTTATGTGCCTAATTTTCCTAGCAAGTTAGGCAAATTGGGCTTGAAATGGTTCGAGAGGCTGCCAGAGGAAAGTATCGAGAGATAGTAGCAATTGGCGGAGGCATTCGTCACTAGATTCAAAACGAACACCAAAACATCCAAGGAAGTTGACTATCTCTTGGGAATCCAGATGGATCACCATCTCTTGGGAATCAAGATGGAATCGGGCGACTCTTTGAAGACGTATAACGCTAAGTATTGAGAGACTTTCAATGAGATCTTTGATTGCCCGGCCAACCTTACAATCACCCAATATAGGCGCAATCTTTCAGAACATAATTCTTGCAAAGGAAGTCTAACTGCTTCCAAGAATCTAAAGCCATGAGCTTCTTCTTGTCTTGCTCATTCTCCTTTACAGCTGGTGGATCCTCACTCAAAAACCTTGCAAAGCTAAGAGTAGTCAAGTAGAAGATCTTTTGCGGTACCTCTTGAAATTCACTCCAGTGAACTTCTTTGGGCACTCATGATGGTTAAGCGGTCCTCTCGAAATAGCAAGAGTAGTAACAGGGTTGACCATAGAGGTCACAGCAACAGGGTTGACCACAGAGATCAGAGTAGGGGTTGGCAAGCTAATTGTCCCGGGGTTCTGATCCCCACCAACATTAGCAGCAGCAGCAGCAGCGTCAATGACAGTTGCCATTTCTGAAAAATATAACAAAATTTCACTATTTTGTGTTTCCAGAAATTAAACTTAACACTAGAAAATCTCAAAGTTGGAAATTTAATTCAAACTAGTCTCATCACTTACCCTAGAATCGAACATGGTCAAGAAAGTTTTCAGGAAGATTGGAGGGGTCATACCGGTCCCACTTAAGACCCAGTTAACCTTAAACAAAACTTTCAAGAATATGTTGACTCCTAATCCATGGGAAACAAATTTATAATTAAGTTTTCCAGGGGATAAATTAGGTTAAAACAAACCAAGTTCCAAAACTAACAAGCAATTAAAAAGTTGTTGACCAAATTACAAGCAATTCAAAAATTGCTACAATAATTATAAGCAAATAAAATGCTTTCAAGAAACTACAAGCAAACAAACTTGCTTCAACATATTGGCAAATAACTACTACTCGAACTCAAGCAAAAAATTGCTTCAAATATAAAGAATAAAAACCAATCCAACTTAGGATTCTTATGGTCCAAAAAATTTCTTTCCCCTCTTAGGTATTTCTATTCGACAAAAAGGTTAGTAGTCCATTTTTTTTATTATTATTTATTATTACGATCCCAAATTTTATTCATTTGGATTTATATTTTTTTTCCATTCCCTTTGCATATGTATTCCTATAATGAGAGTTAGCAAAAAAATACAACAAAATATAAAACAAATAATTGAAAGAAACTATAAAAGCAATAAATTAATTTAATAGCAAAATTAAGTAAAAATTAAAATGGTAGACAAGTTATAGAATTAAACTTATAACTCTAAAAATTAAATTAAAATTAATTGGCAAGAATTATTACACAATAAACAAGTAAATAATTCTAGAATACAAAATTATGCATAATTAGTCTAGGAGAATAAACTATTAGTAGGCCATTCTAGGAAGCAATTGACATGTAAATAATTTTAGAAAAATAGAAGCAATTAACATGCAAATTAAACTAAAATCTATAAATAAAACATGTACATAATTCTAGAACTCTAGAAAATAAAGAACATGCAAATTATCTTAAAAATTTAGAAAATAATAAATATGTGAATTAAATTAGAATCTAGAATATAATGAACATGGATATTACACTAGAAAAATAAAAATAATTAGTATGTCAATTTTAACTTGAACACTAGAGACTCGTGAGAATGTAAATTATATTATAAAACTATAAAATAAAAACAACATGCAAATCATGATAAGAAATTAGAAATTGAACACAAAATTATACAACCATACTAAAATCATACATCATGAAACTATATTCATTCAAATGAATTGGAACAGTGTGGGTTTGGTATAATATTTTATTAGTCTAATCATGGTTAATCATGGATTTCATATAACAAACAGTGGCTATACATCTATGACTCACAGAAAACAAAATAGAAGCATGCATATTAATTTAAATTAATGTAACCTCCTAATATACATATCGAAATACAGGACTAGAACAGTGTATAAATCACCTAGAAAAATCTAGCATGAAACTGTTTTACTTTTTATTTACTAGCATAAACCAGAGCAATGCAGTCTTTCAGAAAACAGTAACATGTAATTTTTTTTCTTCCAAGTAACAGATATAAAGCAGTGTAATCTATTGAAATTAAAAATGAATCTATTTATCTAATTTCATGGGAAACATATTGTTACAATAGTAGAGAGAGATGAAATAATATGTATTGTATTTAATGAATTATTCTATACAATGAAGGCCTGTATATATAGGCTGAGAAAGAGTATCCTACTAGAAACCTAACTATGAGAAAGAGTATCCTCCAAGAAACCTAACTATGATTATTTCCAAATATATCTAGGAAATCAATACCTAATATATACCATATATATATATTAACATCCTCCCTCAAACTCAAGGTTGATAAACATCTTGAGTTTGGAGAGAAAAACTAAAACATAAAATAAAACTAAACAAAATAAAAGGCGAATAGATTGCAAAGTCTGAGCGGGAGCGTAAGGGCACTTGAGATATATCAGAGGCCGAAGCTGATGCCGAGAGACAGTTTATGGTCATGTTGGACCGTTGTAGGAACTGGCCGAAACTAATGCTGTGACAGTTTAAGTGTAACGCCCTCAAAATAATGCATAAAACCCAACATTTTCGACATGCATTGATATGAGAGAATAAAACATCCTTCCATTCATCAAAGTAGTTAAGTACAAAAATATTACATGTTGACAACAAAAGTAAATGCCCTATGGGCTTACAACTTTCTAAGCCAACACATGGTTACAAAAAAAAAGAGTATTAACTCTAATACATAATAAGCTATTGGCCTGAATTTACATGTAATATCAAAAGAACACCAAAAAGTCTATTAGCCTCAAGCCTCCCAAGCTACGTCCTTGGAAGTGGCATATCACCTAAACCTGAAAATGATGTCCCATATAGGGTGAGCCAAAGCCCAGTAAAGATATACTAAACCAAATATAAGCAATGACTAAAATAATAGCATTTGATAGATGGTTAACACTTATAAACCAGTTATATCATAATACAGTTCCATGACAATTATGTTCATGTTACGTTCCACTTTCCTTTACTTATCCAAATCATTTCATATACATGGCTCAGAACCTGGCTGAACAATTAATGGGAATACATTCCATATTAAAACATTTCCTTTATTCACAATTCAAATGAGTCTACAACTCATATTAGAAACACTTCCAATATTTCAATTTAATACACACATTTGCTGTATTAACACTTCGAGTGATACACATATTTGCTGTATCCATGGAGTCCATCCCCTATCTCCTCCGAAACAGGTTTGAGAGTCCATCCCCTATCTCCTCTCAAACCATGGAGTACATCCCCTATCTCCTCCCAAACAATATGCATATACAATATATTTAACATTTGTCATACACAATAATCAATCAATACACATATTTACTGTATTAATTCAACCGTCATAGTCAATGACATATCCAATGTGATTAGTTTCAGTTTTCCCTAATCAACATACAATGTCTACAACAATCAAAACTATCCTCCATCGATAACCCAAAGCAGTTATTTCTAAACAGAAAATAAATGCATTAACCAAATATAATACTAACATCCTCATGGGTGAGTGATTAAATTATCCAACTCCATCATTCAACTTTATACTTCTCCAATTTCATAATTCCCAACTTAATTCCATATTCCCACAAATTAATTATTCAAATTAATTCAACACACAATTAGGGCATTTTTCCCAATTTCTCAATATTGGCCCTAAGGCTCATTTTCATCATCTCAACAACAATAGCTCCATTTCTCATACATTCACATACATATGGTGTTTAATATTGAAAAACCCCCAATTTATAGTCTCAAATCAAACCCTAACTTCCCATAATTTCCCAACAATACCAACTTATCAAAATGACCAATATTTATGACAAAACTCATAAGATGGAGTAGGGTATCCCTACCTCGAAATGAAGAGCTCAAATGGAGAAGATGACCAAAACCCAAAGTGCTCCAAATCCACTATTTTTCAGATTAAAAGGAAGCCCTCGCGACCCTCTATCTTCTTGCAAAGAGACTAGGCTAGAAACTCACTAGAAGTAGATGAATCCCTAGAGAGAAGGTGTATAGAGAGAGAGAGAGGACGGATCTAGGGTTTTGAAATCAAAAGAAATGAAAAAGTGAAGTGTTTCCCCACTGCTGCCTACTGATATAACACAGGCTCGCTCGAGCGACCAGACACAAAGAACCCTCGCTCGAGCGTAGAAAGCCTCGCTCGAGCCAACAATGTGAAGCTTCAGGTCTGCAACCCAGAAGCACGCTCGAGCGACAGAATGCTCGCTCGAGCGAAGAAACCCAAAACATAAACCTCGCTCGCTCGAGCGAAGAATTGCAACCTTCAGGTCCAGTACCAGATGCAGACACAAGCTCGAGCGAAGGACTTCTCACTCGAGCCACCAGATACAAAACTCAACTCTCGCTCGAGCGAAGGAACCCTGGCTCGAGCGAAGGATCTAAAATAAGGAGCTCGCTCGAGCGACAAAAGTCTCGCTCGAGCGAAGGACCAAAATTCTAGGCAGCAACCATTTGCTCCCAATCACACCCAACCTGTAATAATCCTACCCAAAACATCCTATAACTCAAATGCACAGTATTAAAGGACGGAAACAAGATATAAACTACAGCCAACATCCACAGAACTAAGTCCGGATACAACAACTAAAGGAGGAAGAACCGGGATCGCTATATTAAGGTCAAGCCGAACCGTTGTAGAAATTGATCGGAACTAATGCCGGGATAGTTTAAGGTCATGTTGGACCGTTGTAGAAACTGACCGGAACTAATGCCGGGACAGTTTAAAGTCGTGTCGAACCGTTATAAAAACTGGCCGGAACTAATGCTGAGACAGTTTAAGGTCATACCGGACCGTTGTAGGAACTGACCAGAATTAATGTCGGGATAGTTTAAGAGGTCATGTTAGACAGTTATAGAGACTAGATGTTGAACCAGTAAGCGTTACACATACATAACTTATGACGTGGTGCTGAACGATGATGACAACAGATGACTAAGTGCGCTAAGGGGCATCTTATGAGAAAGTGTGTCAGGGGGCGGCATAGGTTGTGTGCTTGAGAGGGTAGATTAGATTGTGCGCCAGAGGGAGCGGCTTGGGTTGTGCACCAGAGAGGGCGGCTTGGGTTGATACCATGTTACAATAAGAGAGAGAGTGAGAGAGAGAGAGAGAGAGAGGGGGGGAAATAATATGTATTGTATTTAATGAAATATTCTATACAATAGAATGCCTGTATATATAAGCTGAGAAAGAGTATCCTAGTAGAAACCTAACTGTGAGAAAGAAAATCCTACAAGAAACCTAACTATAACTATTCCCAAATATATCTAGGAAATCAATACCTAATATATCTAGGAATATATACCATATATATATTAACATAATATATTTAGAAATATATACCTTATATACATTAACACATATAATCTGTTTTAAGATTGTTGTACAAATTGTATAAATTGAATAAAATAAATGGATTCATAATTAATTAAATTTATATTATAGAACAAGAAATCATAAATCTAACTCATGTTAGAGATTACATTTTGATGAACAGAAATATTTAATAAAATCAAACACTAAAAAAAAAATAGTAAAGAAAGCAAATCGAAACCTGTGTGATACTACAGTCTTCTTAAAATAGATTCACCGCCTCACTGTGGGTGCTGCAGGTATATCGGTGTTTGTCTCTTAGGATACAACGGTCTAGAACCCGCCAACGCAGAAGCACATTCTATTAGCTCTGACGAACTGACAACGGCAGTACTCTCTCACACAAAAAGAATGTATTATAGGAGCAGATTGACTATAATATGAGAGCAAAAATTTCTGTGTCTAAGACCAATGAGGAGGTTTTCTTTTATACATAATGGAGGAGAGAGGAGGAGCTTTTCTGCAACAAATGCATAATTCAATTTCTGCAAAACTGAAGAAGTAATGCAGGAAAACTGATGGAGAATAAACATGCAAGTTACATATTCTATATACACATGTGTGTATATCTACAGCCACCAAACAGACCTAACCCAAAAAGCAAGCCTCAAGCCCAGGCCCAAGATCCACGGACCCGACCTGGTCCGATCCGAGTGGGCGGCGCTCGCGTGTGACAATTTTTGCATAAACATTCATAACTCCATTCTTTCAGAAAATTTGAATGCCCAAAAAAACTCATACCCTTATCAAAATCTTGAAATTTAAATATCCACCAATGCTTTCATTTACAATCAATGTGGGATTGGTAGTTATACACAATTTCCAATACCTCGTCTATGAGGCGAATTTTATGAGACAATTTTTCATTCAAATCTTAATATTTTTGGTTTTTATTTTTATGATGTAAAGATTTTGTTATGAAAAATCTAAACCCATTTGATCCCACCTCAACCGATAATTAAAACCTACTTAAATTTCACATTAAAATCACCGTAAAACTATTTTTTCAATACCGACGTTATTCCATCCCGAGCTAAAAATGAAATACTTTCCTGAGTCGACACAATTACACCACACAAGAATACTGTGGGCGCACGAGCATCACCATTACAATTGTTGCCTAAAACTCTACGTACTTTTCACTTCATCACCTCACTCTCTAAAATAAACTAAATTAATAAAGTGCACATTTTACAATTCAACTTTCATTCAAATTTTATTCTTTTTTATTTTTTCTTTTTTCAAGCTTATCCAAATTTTACTTTAATCATTCATTTTTTTAATTTTAACAATTAAAGCTCTAGACTTTAACTCATATTTTAATGTCATCCTCCCGTCAGCTCATAACTTGAAATTTGAGTAAAAATTGATATATAATAAATCATAGTAAAATTTAAGTGAAATGTGAAGGGTGAAAACTGTTATTTATTATACAAATTTATTTTTTCTTTGAACACCTAAATTGTGCTCACATAACCCTCACATGACCATTTTCTATAAAAAATAATAATAATAATAATAAATAACGACAGTGACGAGAGGACTAAGGTGAAATTTGAGTGAAAATTATAATTCAAGTATAAGAATTTAATTGTTGCAATTAAAAATTCGAGTAAAAATTTGAGAGAGAAAAATGTAATTTATCAAAAATAAATAAATTATAGTCATGTTCCTATAATCTTTCTCGTATTAATTTAGTTTTGGATAAATTACAAATACAATCCTTGAGATTTGCTTAAAATACAATTTGCTTCCTGTGATTCTGAAAATTATGTATCGTCTCTTGAAGTTTCTAATTTCATAATAAATGACCCGTTTATTAATAAACCATCAAGTCAATTAACAGTTTTTAATGATACTAAAAATTTATTTCAATTAATAATTCAGATAATTTTATCATTGTATGTCAAAACAATTAGGAATTCATTTTTTTAGTTAATTATATTAAATAAAAAATTATGACCAGGGGGGATTTGTAATTTTCTAAACCATAAAGAGCAATCCGTATTTTAAGTAAAGCTCAAAGAGTATATTTATAATTTACCCTTTATATTTTATACTTCTAATCGTATTAATGTATCTTTATAATTTTCACATTATGTTAATCTAGTTAAATTGATAAACTCTCCAATAGATATTAAATTTAAATTAATAAGAATAATAGTGCATTCACTTTTCTTTTCTTTTTTTCAAAATAATTGAGAATTCACGTCTACTCTAAAATTTAAAATGATTAATTCTATTTTAAATTAAATTGACAAAAAATTGGATGGCTCTATTTACACTTCAAAAGATTAGTTGGACAACCTAATACTTCGTACACCCTATTATAAAATTTAAAATTTATTATATTATTTTGGACACACCAAATAATACCTATTATATTCTCAAGAACCTTAGAGAGATACTTAATATATCCCAAAACAGAGCAACCTTTCAGCCATCATCAGAGCCACCTAGTTGAAGCCCACTCGTCAAAGCCCCTACCTATAGAAACCCACCATCGTCGGAGCCCGTTGATATTCTTAGGTATCCCATAGATCCTTCTTTCTTTTTACTTTTACTCAGTTCCGAAGATCAAAAAATTGGTCCCAACATCTTCATCCGGATACTCAATGCCGAACACATGAAATATATGCAGATATTCAGTTCCAAAACTAATAAATAGTTTTGGATACTCAGTTTCAAAAATAATAAATAGTTTTTGAATACTCAGTTTATGAATAAATAAAATATAAGTGGATACTTAGTTTTCGAACGTCCATCCGGATTACTCAATGCCGAAATTAATAAATAGTTTCGGATACTCAGTTCTAAATAAATAAAAGATATGCGGATACTGAGTTTCGAACGTCCATTCGGATACTCAGTGCCGAAAAATGAAAGAGATTTGGTCAAAATTCCCTCATAATAAAACTTTAATACATTAAGGACAAGCACGCAAATTTTTTTTTTTTGAAAAATCTTGTAACGCCCCAAAATAATTGCAAATTACCATCCAAAATGATAAGTAAATAAAAATATGAATCAGAGTATAATGTCTTTCTATCGCATGAGATTTGATTGTACAAAAGGGTGACACATGTGATATACATTTATAAATAGTGCATCCAAAATCTACAACATGTGTTACGAATCAGTAAATAGAGATAAAGTTTAAATAGTTAATCATATACCCTAAAGGCTTACATCTTTCCAAGTCAAGGCTAGGGATGGCAATCTGAACTCGACCCGACGGGGGACCCGACCCCCGACCCTGAATTGAGCGGGTTTTTCCCCGAAAAAAATACCCCCGACGGGCCCGAGAAAGGTATTCAAAAATCAATCCCCAATGATTTTCGGGCCGGGGACGGTGATACATTTCTAAGCACCAGCCCGCCCCCGCCCCGGCCCCGATTCCTGCCCCGACTAGCCCCGATGTAAAATTACATGTATACCCCCCTATTTTATATATATGTTTATGTTTAGGGTTTGGTTGAATCAATCACAACACAAACACAAGAAGAGAGAGGTCCTTGCCGTTGTTCTCACTCTTACTCTCACCGCCACTGTTCTCTCTCTCTCTCTCACACACACGACATCAACGACTGCTGCTCACAGAGGCAGACTTGAAGTTCCCTCTTTGTCACCTAAACAAAAGGATTATGCTAAGTAGGAACTGATATCCTTCCTCGTAGTTGTATGTATGCCTACAAAAATCAAATGCTTCATTTAGGCAGTATATATATTAGTTTTTTGTACTTTTGCTGATTCTGAATGATTCCACAAATGGGAAAGAAAATGAAAGTTCAATCTCTCTCCTCTCTCTCTCTCTCTCTCTCTCTCTCTCCTCTCAACTAGATCTAGAAATTTCAATTTCAGATCTGAGTGTATATATGTATATATATATGTATGCCCCTGTTTTCGACCTTTTTTTTTTTTCATGGATACTGAGTGTATATATATATATATCTCAGTGGATATATGTATATATATGTATGTATCAGAGTATGGGACCTCGGAGTATCAATTTGAGTGTAAATATGTTATGTTATTGTATCAATCTGAGTGTATCAGAGTATTACACCTCTGTTTTTTTTTTTTTTTTTGTTTAAATTTTGTCATGGATACACATAAATTGAGTCCCAAAATGTGTGTTATAATCTAGGGCATGGATGTGTGTTGAATCAATTGTTGATTTTTGTAATTCAGGGATTTTTTCGGGTTCGGGGGATCCCCGATCCTCGATCGGGAGCGGGGGTGAGGGGTGCGATGGGGCTCCCTGCCGAGGATCGGGGACGGGGGACGGGGACGGGAAATTTATCAATTTCGGGGATTGGGGGACGAGGAGTGTAGTCCCCTGGCCCCGCCCCGTTGCCATTCCTAGTCAAGGCTTGGGTACATCAAAAGTGAGTACTAAGTTCAATACAAACAAAGCACTAAACTTGTACAAAAAATGAATACAAAATAAATAAAAAACTGAGTCTTCAGTTCCACGTTCCTCCCAAGTTAAGTCCCTTGGTGGAGGCATATCACCAGCATGTGAAAATGGTTTTTTCCCAAATAGGGTGAGCCAAAAACCTAGTAGAAAATAATCTAACGCAATATATGAATCTTAATAAAGATATAAGAGTGAAATGCATATGCAATGCTCATGCTAAAACAGTTTTACATTTCTTTCTCAAAATCTTGTCATGCTAAATTTATATCAAAATTCTCAAATCATATCCCTTTATCATAGGAAAACAAAAGCGAAAATTCTCAAACCGGTACAACATTTCATGGATATTTCGTCCGCAGGAAACCCGTCAAACGGCACCCATGTATATACGTGTTTTTTCGAGACTTTTACCTTGGACACACAAGCCAACTTAGATTGGTGGTACACACCTCTTTCCAACTTCCACCCATTTTTTCTCAAAATCACATAGATTTACAATGTATTTAATGAGCAACAATATTCAATGCACATGGATGAGAAAATTAATTTCAATTCACCTAATCCACGTGCAATTTCTACAACAATCATGACTATCATCCACTGATAGCCCAAAACAGATATTTCTAAACAGATATAAAATCTCCAATACAAATAAAATTTCCAAATTTCGAGGTGAGTGATAATACATATCAAACTCCACCATCTATATTAATATCCACCCAATTTCACATTCCCAACTTCAATTTCATTTATTTATACAAAATAAATATTTGAGACATTTAGGGCAAAGCCCCTCTTTCTTCCAAAATCCATTTTCAAGTATAAAATCAATACTTTAGCCATTACTCAACCTCATTTCTACACCCACAACCATTTTCTATATAACCATTTGAAAACTTCTCTTTTGATTTTAAACAAAACCCTAGGTTTGTTCAAAATTCTCTAAAATTACGATATTGTTTATGAAAAATGAATAGCTAAGTTAAAATCATAAAAGAGTGTAGAATATCTCTACCTCGAAGCTAGAAGATCAAGGAGAGAGTGGAGAAACCTGAAGGAAGTCGAAATCCAACTTTATTCGGATGAAAACAAAGCTCTAGGTGAGCTCTACATTTTTAACAAAGGGAGTAGGGTAGAGAAATGAGTAGATCTTGGTGTATTTGTAGAGAGAGCAAGTTCTAGACAATGAGCTCTAAATTTAGGGTTTTGAAATGTTTTAGAGAGAGAGTGATGAAAAAGTGATGTAAAAGTGACTTTTACGGACTGATATATGCACAGTTCGCTCAAGCGCAAGAAGTGATGCTCGAGCATCCAGACACAAAAAGTTGTTCCGCTCGAATGCAAGAAGTGACGCTCGAGCGCCAAGGCACAATGAAAAAAGCATTATCACTCGAGCGCAAGAAGTGAAGCTCGAGAGTAGAATGTACATTCCCAGTAGTTTTACAGACAGAAGACCATCTCTCAAGCGCAAAAATGGCCACTCGAGCACACGACCGCTTCAGCGTAGGAAACACCGCTTGAGCATAGAATACACTCTCCCAGTAGATTTACAGGCCTGCAACAATACTAAGAGTTCACAAAGGCTGCTCGAGCCCAAGAATTGACACTCGAGCGTAAGAGCAAAATTCTGGGCAATAAGGCTTTTGAAAAACAATGTACTAATCTGTTCCAAACATGACCAATACATCCCGATAGCAAAACTCAAGAAGGGAAAAGAAGAATAAGACAAGAACAACCATACAAAACCAAAAAACCCGAATCCAAAATATCAATTGGATTGGGTATAAATCAGAATCGCTATAAGTCTAACACATACCATTATTACTAAAATATTAAACTTTAAAATAATATAACTTTTGATCTAGATGTTAATTTTTAAAATCCTTCCATCAAGATATATTAAATAAGATTCATGTTGATTATGAAATTCTTTAAAAAAAAAAAAAAAAAAGAAGAAGAAATATTACCGTCGAAATTGATGTAAACGGTAACATGTTATTCTATCTGACAGTAAGAGTTACTCTGTCTCACAGTTACATGTTACTCTGACAATATTGTTCAAAATATATATATATATTTATTTATTTTGTCCTTATCCAATTATGCGGCTCCTCTTTTGAGGGTTTATAAAACAAAATAAATTGGGCTGTCATTTTCAGCAAATAAGGATCCAATAGAGGAATTTTGACTAAAATTTTCAAATATGAAATATGTGTGAATATTCAATGTCAAAAATTTTGTAAATCCTACTATCAAAAACGTAGAAGCTGAAGAGAAAACGTATCTCATCTATAAAATAAAAAAAAAAAAAAAAAAAAGTTTGAAAACGTTTTCTTTGTTGTCTATTGTTGACTTTAATATGAAACAAAATGCAAAGAATGATGGATTCAAAAAAAAAAATGTTGAGTATGAAAATACAAACTGAAGAAATTGAAAACATAAAAGAGAAGATTGAGATTGATTATGATATAGGATGGCCAAAACACTATGATTTACATTTTTTTCAATATCAAGTATTTTTTAATAAGAACATAATAATAGTAAAAAGAATTCATTAAATTAAGATATCCACCCAATCTTTTCGGGTCCAAATAGAACCACCCTATAAAATTGAGATACAAAGCAAATTATACGAAGTAAGGTAAGATATCCAACCAATCTTTTCACTCCCAAGTCCAATACCACTTGGAAAAGTAGAATGCGTAAAACAATCATTCTAATCCAAAAGATTCCAAAAAAAACTCTCACCCACAGTCTCACTCAAACCCGTTTGCTTACCAGTCCCCAAACCACCAATAAAACAACTACTACCTACCACCTCTAGTTTCATTTCCCATTCTGTTCACCTCTTTATATATATAGACCCACTTAGATTGCAATTTCCATCAACAAATCCGAAATTCCTCAAAAACCTCTCATATCAGTGACTCAAAGATCATTAGCAATTTAAAGAAAGAAGAAGAAAAAAGATGAGTTCGGCAAGCTGAGCTTGGATTGTGGCAGCAAGCGTTGTGGCTGTGGAGGCACTCAAAGATCAAGGGTTCTGTAGATGGAACTATGCCATGAGATCTATACACCACCACGCCAAGAACAACATGAGGGCTTACTCTCAGGCCAAGAAACTCTCTCCCTCGTCATCCACCGTGGTTTCGAGTAAAATAAGAGAAGACAAGGAAAAGCAGGCAGAGGAGTCTCTCAAGAAAGTCATGTACTTAAGCTGTTGGGGTCCCAATTGAACCCCCCCACTTGAATGAAAAATGAGTTGATCTCTCTTTTCTCTCTCTATCTATTAGATGTAGTAGTTTAAGAAATTTGAAATTCTGAGGTTAGATCAGAAGAAGAAGAAGAAGATAACTGTATATATTGTAAAGTTTAGAGCATGTTGCTCCATAATGGAAAAATCATATTTTGGTTCGCATTTTCCATGGCAATGGGATTATGATCCTTTTTTTGGTTGTTCTGACGACAAGTGACTTTGATATGATCTTTTTGACCGCAAATGTAACATAGGCCAACATTTTTGTGATGTTATTTTTACCATCCTTGCTGCTTTTTCCATCCTTTCTGGAACCCTTATTCAATTTTTTCTTGAAAGAAGTCGTCTTTTTCTTGTTGAATGGTGTGTGGAAATTATTCTGTGGTTGAGGCGAAGATTGTGCCATCAACAAGTTAGAAGACAAACCTTCTTTTCGCCTTCGTTTCATTCTTTCTTCTTCCAAAACTAAGAGTACATGCAATGTTACTATTGAAATCTGTTGTCCGCTATGAGTTAGAAATGTGGCAACATGATCCCAAGACAATGGAAGACTATTAAATATGGTAGTTACTTGCATCTTGTTCGACAAAGGATGATCAACGTTGGATAATTCTTTAGCAATTAATTCCATTTGATTAACATGATCACCAACACTATCATTATCCCTCATACGAGTGTTATTATATTTGACCAAGAGCAATTGAATTTGAGTGTCCGATCGAACTCCATACTTACTTTCTAGTGCTTCCATTAATTGTTTTGCAATTTCATGTTCTTCAAAAAACAGAATAATGTTGTTTATCAGAATGGTTTCGTCACTTCCTAGAAGATATTTCAATGTGGCCAAAATCGGTGTCTACTATTTGCATACATTATGATAGTCAATTAGCAATAGGTAGAGCACAAAGTCATATGTACAACGGTAAGTCACGACACATTCGTCATCAACATAATACTGTGAAACAACTACTCTCTAATAGAATTATTTCCATTGAATATGTGCAGTCTAAAGACAACATAGCGGATTAGTGATTTCTGGTGAACCGCACATAACTTAGTTGTCCCTTTGAACTTAGTTCTTGGGATTTCCAATAATTTAAGTAGGGTTACCAATATGATGACTCTGATGTAATAGGCTTTAATCACATTCCCTTCGATGAACTTTTTCTCATTTGCTCTCTAGTTAAACTTTTTGTTTAGCAACCGCTATTTTTTGTTTAACCTTCTCAATTATATATCATTGAGTAGTTAGTGGATCCATTATATTATCCTTAGGGAATATTCACAACTGAAAGCAAATGTCCTATGGTATTAAGTCTTTGATTACATCGAGACTTACCGTTACTCTATGTCACTCCCATTTTTAAATTTAAATAATAAACATAGAGTTGTTCCTTAGGAGTTAATGAAACCATTTTTGCTTCTACTCCAACTTTGTCCTATAGAAAGAATTGAGATTCTTTGTGGACCTATTATCGGAACCGTTACTTTGATAAAATCCTCCAAGCACCCCCACATTTTAAGTACTATAAGAAAAATTAATTTTCTTGTTAAGATATTATCACACAAAAATATCAATACACCCCCAAAATTCTGATATAAATCAGAATATAACATTTATCACTTATTGACTATGGTGTGATTTGAATAACCAATTTCTAAAGAGAATTTATGAATTCCAGAATAATTATGACTACCACAAGTCACAATTAATGCTTTGACAAAATCATATCCTCATAAAGATGTTGCCCCCAAAACCAAACAAGTCAAAATCTCATTTAATTGTATAAATTCTTACAATGCAATCAAGAAAAAATATTTGTACCTCAAAATTGAGATTCAAACTCTTAATTTTGAGTACTTTTTGTTCGAGTTTCTGTGGATAACTTGTCATGAATCATGAATAGCAGACAATTCTACTTCTCTCCCCCACATTTATAATAATACATAAATTAGCACAAATAGCATGACTCATTTACAAATAAGTGTCATTGTCACAAAAATATTTGTGACAAAAGTAAATTGAATTATCTCTTCTAATTCAAGAGATAAACTCCCACATAATATTATGGTTCATGGTTAAACAAATTCTACTACACAAGTAAAATAATGATTGATGACAATTTATGTCACAAAACTCAAAGTTACTTTAAAATAACTTTCAATTGATTATTAACAAAATAATAATCAACACAAAAGATTCTTTAATCTACTTCCAATTAAATGGAATGACAACACTATTTAAATCATCATGTTTAAATTTTTATGGTGTTAACTATTGTTAATACTACTATCATAATCAAACAAAAATGTTATTTACACATGAAATATACTTTTTGAAATAATACCCCACGAGAGATCCATTGACAATTACATGAATATCATAATCACCACCATAATTTAATTAAAAGTTCACAAACTTTTATATAAAACTCTATTTAAATTCCATACACAAAAGCAAAACCAAAACACATATGGAAAGGATTAACTATATGAGTGTGAAGGAGTTGCTTCTATGAGAATTGATAAGGTTAAATTTTCTAAAGCACTCATGAAACACCAGGACATGCCCAAGGCCAAAATAGGCACAACCATGAGAACTAAGTTGTGCCTGGAGATATTTTGTGTGAATTTTATTGTCTTGGCTTACACAAACGGCTGAACAGTTCAAGGCATCACGTCCACTGATTAGTTAGTAAGTCCGATACGCTTTCACTAGGGAAGTGTGGGAGCCGGATATTGTTGGTATACGTGCAATAAAGCCGAATGACGGTATGAGGACAGTCAAGGACGGAATTTATATTCGGCTCCATCCTGGACGATCGCAAGACCGAATAGACTAATCGTCCGAAGAACCAGTTGAACAAAAGCCGAATAAATAAACGTGCAATGGATTGAGGGTGGGCCCGATCCTGAGGCCCAAAAGAAAAATATAAATAGAAGAGCATCAGCCCAAGAAAGGTATGTGTGAAAAATCTTAGAAACTTAAGTTACAAGCAAACTTGAGAGAGATACTAACTTGTCTGTCGGAGTGCAAATTCTGGCACCCCTGACCGAAGTGTTAATCCCCTTTTTCAGGTGTCAATTAGAGGATCAAGAATGTTCATCAGGATACAAGAGTATTTCCAAATCTACTTCTCCACAGGAAGGTTCAAAACCAAAAGCTACCTATCCTGATGCAGGGTATTTCCTTAATGTACTCTCTCTTTGCCTGCATGTTGTTGCAAATTTGAATTAAAATTTACTCTTATGGTTGTGTCTCTTGAGATGGAAGAGTGTGTCCTTTTGAAGGGTCACAACCTTTATGAAGAGTCACGGAAAAATCTATAAATTTCATCTCCCTCACTTCAATTTGGATAGAGAATTCGTCATTTCTTCTTCATCTTTGCATTTATTCTTCATGTTTTCCTGAATCTAATTTTCTATAAAGAGAATGCATGCATAGCGAAATTCGCTAGGCTTGCAATAGTAGTGCTACTAGTACAAGACATTGATCGTTGTATCATGAGAAATAGACGTCCATTGAATCTTGAGCACTGGTGGGAGGACGAATCTGTCTTAAGGACAGAGTGTCACACACTCGACTTGATCTATTGTTATACTTTTTCATTTTGATAAATAAATTTTGTAAGTAATTTATTTTATTTGTTTGATTTGTTTTAAGTTATTTATTTTACACATAAGATTGTTCCAACAAATAATACCTATTATATTCTCAAGAATATTAGAGAGATACTTAATATATCCCAAAAATCAAATTGGTCCCTACAGAGATACCATGCAGATAGGAATGGCAACGGGCCGAGGTGGGGCTGGGGATCACACTTCCCGTCCCCAATCCCCGAAGCTACAAAATTCCCTGTCCCCGGCCTCGATCCCCGGCGGGGAACCCATCACTCCCCCCACTTCCGCCCTCGCCCCTGCCCCCGCCCCCTAACAGGGATTGGGTTTCCCTGACTCCGGAAAATCCCCGTAACTCTCTCTCTGTTTCTCTGTGTTTAGCTTTCTCTCTCAATAATAAATCATCAACAGCATCATTTTCATTAACAACAACATCATCAAGGACAACATCATCAACAAAAAAATAAAAATAAATAAATAGAGACAGATAGATTTAGAGACACATACACAGAGACAACAACGAGAGGCGATCTTCACAGATCTGTCGTGGCGGAGGAAGGAGGAGGCAAGATGCGACGGAGTATGAAGGTTCGGCGGTGGCTTGGAAGAGGAGGAAGCGACGGAGGAGGAAGCGACGGAGGAGGAGGCGGCGAGATGTGACAAAGGAGGAAGCGGTGAGAGGTGATGGAAGAGGAGACGGCGACGGAAGAGGAGGAGGAGACGACGACGCCATCGCCGACTGTGGAAAGGAGAGAGAGTAAGAGAAGAGAGAGAGAGAGAGAGAGAGAGAGAGAGAGAAAGAGTGAGTGAGAGAGAGACACTGTTTTTTGAGTAAAGTGACTTTTCTTTTACAGATCAGAGAGGTATTAACAAAATGGGGGTTATATATATGAATGAATGGAGAGGTATTATGGTAATTTTATTTCGGGGAGAAACGAGGCCGGGGACGGGCTGGGTCCGGGGTTGTGAAAGCTATCCCCGTCCCCGGTCCAAAACTGATCAGGGATTTAATTTCAAATACCATCCCCGGCCCGTCGGGGGTATTTTTTGAGAAAAAACCACTCTTATCGGGGACGGGTGGTCGGGTCCCTGTCGGGCCGAGTTCAAATTGCCATCCCTACACGCAAAGCAACCTTTCTGCCATCATCAGAGCCACCTTGTTGAAGCCCACTCGTCAAAGCCTACATGTCGAAACCCACCCTCGTCGAAGCCCATTGATATTCTAAGGTATCTCAT